>VNJV01003152.1:0-100001 GCA_008042635.1 Drosophila nikananu | reverse complement strand
TTTCCACAAAATTCCACAAAAATTTTCCAAAAATTAGAAATCGAGGTTTGATTGCAGAAATGTTCTCCATTAAAAACTAAGAAGAAAAAACCAAACCAGACTGAAATCCTTTGAGTTTAGGCCAAGTTACGACCAAAAAACCATCTAAGAAGTTCGCGATTTTTGAGCCAAAAATGTACCCATTTTTTTCCACAAAATTCCACAAAAATTTTCCAAAAATTAGAAATCGAGGTTTGAATGCAGAAATGTTCTCCATTAAAAACTAAGAAGAAAAACCCAAACCAGACTGAAATCTGTTGAGTTTAAGCCAAGTTACGACCAAAAAACCATCTAAGAAGTTCGCGATTTTTGAGCCAAAAATGTAGCCATTTTTTCCTGAAAATGAAAGGGGTTGCATCTTCAAAATTGTCAAAAATTGGCCAAAAATTAGAAATCGAGTTTTAAATGCAGAAATGTTCTTCATTAAAAACTAAGAAGAAAAAACCAAACCAGACTGAAATCTGTTGAGTTTAAGCCAAGTTACGACCAAAAAACCATCTAAGAAGTTCGCGATTTTTGAGCCAAAAATGTACCCATTTTTTTCCACAAAATGAAAGGGGTTACATCGTCAAAATAGCCAAAAATTGGCCAAAAATTAAAAATCGAGGTTTGAATGCAGAAATGTTCTCCATTAAAAACTAAGAAGAAAAAACCAAACCAGACTGAAATCCGTTGAGTTTAGGCCAAGTTACGACCAAAAAACCATCTAAGAAGTTCGCGATTTGTGAGCCAAAAATGTAGACAATTTTTTCCTGAAAATGAAAGGGGTTGCATCTTCAAAATTGTCAAAAATTGGCCAAAAATTAGAAATCGAGTTTTAAATGCAGAAATGTTCTCCATTAAAAACTAAAAAGAAAAAACCAAACCAGACTGAAATCTGTTGAGTTTAAGCCAAGTTACGACCAAAAAACCATCTAAGAAGTTCGCGATTTTTGAGCCAAAAATTTACCAATTTTTTTCCAAAAAAATTTTCCAAAAATTAGAAATTGAGGTTTGAATGCAGAAATGTTCTCCATTAAAAACTAAGAAGAAAAAAACAAACCAGATCCGAATTGGTTGAGTTTAAGCCAAGTTATGACCAAAAAACCCTGCATAATAATTGTTGACGATTCATCAAATGATTATCGTGTCTTGTTTCAAATTTTGCCGGTTGTCAAGAAAGTATGACCCCATCATGGGCTCTCATAAATTGCCGAACGAGTAGAAAGAGCGGTCACACTTCAAAAGTATTAACATTTTTGCGGTGCGTAAAAAATTTAAAAACTAGATACGGATTGGCGACAGCCAGTTTTAAACCATTTGCCTCTTGCTCTCCTCTCACTTTTTTGCCACCGTTTTCTATATGGATACTGTGCTTAAACGAAGATTTGGATTTTGCAGATATTTGGAGGACAGAAGTAGAGTTTAATTCGTGGAGCACGTTATTAAGCTCCGACTTCTCGCACCCTGTTTTGGGCTTTACAAATACGTCTACTCGGCAGCTAGCCGGAAACGGTGCATCTGTGATTGAACTAATTCAAATTGAGATTTACTACTTGCTGGACCGGCTCGAGTAAATTGCACGTACTTCGTTTTATAAAAAATTATTTAATTGTATTTACTCAGTAATGCAAAAACAGTTTACAATAACATAAATCTGAAAATTTAAGAGACATTTTGAGGTTTACACATTTTTCTCGTCGCATCCGTTATAATTATTGTTTATGGGGAGGACAGGCGCTTTTAAAAGGTCGAATTGCTGCTAGGTTGTGTCAAATATTTATTTAAAGGATCTTGATTATTATTGAAAAAAATATAACCCAAGTAGTTCGTAATAATTTGCGAGCTGCTTAAAGCATACAAAGTGTACTGTACTGTGATCTTCCATGCAATTGCTCAGATGTATGTATGTTTTCCAATGTGGTATATGCATCATATATATTGGTGTGTATATGGTAGATAGAATTAGTAATTTCATATTCTTTAAGTTGTTGCTTCTTGTTATGTATATAAAGGGCGGGTATGTGGCAGACAAACATTTCGGCTAGCAACGCGCTCCACGCCACAGGCCTACTCCTATTGTGTAGCCATCTTTTAGCGGAACTCTGGCGCGTCATCCTGTGTAATGTCCCCGTACTTCCAGATGGCCAGATGCGCTGCTAGTGCTGCCTCCTGCGCAGCCCTGTACTGGTCAACAAGGTCCTTAAGCTTGCGCTCACGACGCTTTTCGGCCAATACCAGGCCCTCGGCGACAAGCTGCTTTCCAAAGTCGACCTTGGTGGTTGGATCATGTAACGTGGCCAAGCTTGGCGATCCATGCACCTTCAACTCCACATTTAGCTGAACCTTGTGGTTTAAGACGTCCTCGGAAAAGGCACGCAGCGCCTCTTCCTTATCTTCGTTGTCCGTTGGCAGGGCAACTAAGGCCAACGCGTACTCAGTGGCGTACGGTTTCTCGCTGCTGAAGGCTGGGGGCAAGGCGGCCAAGCGGCTAGTGGGCAGAGTCTGAAACATAAAAGGATTATATCAGACTATCTCCACAATTTACGTAGAAAATAATGTTTGTGTGGCTGGTGTGGGTGTGTTACTACTCGAGGACATTAGTTAGAGCATGGTTTGGACGCCCCCAGCTACTCTGCGTTCTCTCCTCGCTCGTAAGTAAAACTGCTTCTATTGACGTTGGTTGCCCCAAAAAATATGGGGCGTCCTCTGTACGTTCGAAGGCAATACCATACGGTTCGGACACAGAAAACATTTGTTGCAGCGGAAGGGTTTAGGCTACGCCCTCATGCTATACATGACAGTCACACAAGAAGTATATTTTTGGTATGGCAAGCTTATGACTCATGCGTTTCACTTCAAGCCGGAAACGGATCTAAGGAGCTTGCGGAATTTACTGCGCTAACATATGCACTTACCTCCTTGTTGCCATAATCGATGTACAGGACGGTGGCGTTGCTGCCCTGGACTCGCTCCACCTTGGCGCGGTACCATTGATTATCAAGAGTAAACTGGGCGGCCACGAGGTCACCGCGCTTGGCCGTGTATGATCCAGCGATGGGAGGGTTGGACTGGAAGTCGGCGTGAAGCTTGCTCATTAGAGTTTCGAGCTTGGATCCGCTCTCTACCGACTGCGCAAAGAATGTTAGAGTTTCGGTAATCTCGGTGACAATCACGTTTTCGTAGTTGACTTTGCGCTCCACTACCACCTTGTCCTCCTTCTCCTCCTCAACGACAGTTTTCTCCTCAGGCACTTGTTCTACATAGTTGGCCCAGATGTTCTTCTTGGCGGCCTTGGCACGGTCTTCGGCGCTCTTCAATACGCGGAAGTACTCAGATTTCTCGGCACTAAAGTGGACTTCCGCCAAACCTTCCTCCACAAGGGCCACTGACAAATTGGCTCCTGTGTCCGTCCATAGCCAACCAATTACTGAAGATCCAGCCTTGTCGGTGGTATCGATATGCACGGAGACGTCACGTTGCAGGACACGTTCCCGCGTAAAGGTCAGAGCTTCGTCGCCAAATGGTTCTCCCTCTTGGGCAGGTACACCATTTAGCGCCGGGCGGGAAGAACGCGGGCACGAAATGCCAGCCAAAAGGAATGTGACCAGGCAGCTGTCCTTTGGCACAAACAGACGGAGCCGCGACCCGCTGGCGACAAACTCAACTATGGCTTCAGAGCGCAGGGCACGCTGCCATGAAGGCAAGTATTGGACCTTAATTCGGGAATGGTCTACAGTCAGATCGTTTACGCGCAGCGTGGCGTTATCCTTCTTCGCGTGCAAGCCCTTCAGTCCCTTAATGGCTTGCTGTTCGGCAGCAATGAGTTGATCATAAGCGGAAGACCTCTGATCGTCGTCCTGGCGGTAGCGTACACAAGTGGCCAAACCCTTGGCCACCATAGCCTCAGCCACATTCTGACCACCAATCAACACAGTATAGCAGTACTTCTCAGGGAAGTTCTCGCGAGGCGGTGAGATGTAATCAAGATTGCACTGAACCTTCTTGTTAATAAGCTTCTTGCGCAGGAACTCGCGGGCATCGAACATGTGCGGGATTTCGTAGAGTGGCCGGTAGTTCTTTCCGCGAGGCGGGGCCTTTACTATTTCCTCGCCGTCTGTTCCAACAACCGCTCGCTGGTCACGCGGTGGCCTGATGGATGAAAAGAAGACCTTCTTCACCTGCCCGTTCGAAAGGCGTACATTGACAGCGTCGCCGTTGAATACCTCAACTACGGTGCCGGCAAAGTCCTTCTCCTTCGAGTTAAAAGCCGGTGTTTTAGCCTGATAGTCTTGCCATTGGCGGATTCGTTTCTCCTTGGCAATACGCTCAGCAGCACGCAGTTTATCGGCTCCTGCAAAGTGACCCAGAAAAGGAAAGTATTAGATAAGTGCTTAAATCCATGCCACATTATAGAATAGGCAATGTCGACGGGGTGAAATGAACGCAGCAACCATTAATGTATGTCGCGACATTCTTGGAGTCCGTCTTTAATTTAGCAACCGATTGCAAACAGTGAACAGCACAACAAAAGGTTATTTACCAATTTGGTGCTGTTTTGTGCAAACGAGCTGCGGGCTTAGTTTGTCTTACATCACTTTAAACTTACCCGTCTTCATAACTGCCATGGACCAGTCCACACACTTGGCAAGCCCCTCGCGCAAAAGCGATTCCGCAATGTTGCCCTTCGGATACAAAATTGATCCTATGAAGTTGGAGTTGTTTACCGATTCCAGCCGGATTTCCACATCGCGTTGCAGCAGGCGAGTCTCCACATAGTAACGGGCCTCGTCAGCAAAAGGCACCTTCACACTAAGGTCGGGCTTGCCGTCAGCATCCAACTTGACACCAGGACACCGAATGCCCGAAATCATCAGCGTGATGTAGTGGAAGTCGGGCAGCAGGAATGCACGGACAGTGGAACCATCGCGCACGTGCTCGATGATGGCCTTGACGGGCTTTCCTCCGTAGATGTCTACCAGATGGGCAGGATTCTCGTGCGCCCACTTGATGTTGCGAACCTTTTCTGCAGGACTCGTGTTGGACGCCCACTTGCCGCGGCCAGCGGCTCGTGCCTGGTCCTCCAACTCAATCAAGGTTTGCTGTTCAGCTGTCGGTCGACCCTCGCGGCGCACCGACACCAAACCCTCCCGCACAATCGACTCGACCACATTCTCGCCAGACTCCTTGTCCTTGCCGATCCACACGAAGCCGTACTCCCGGTTTGAGTTGGCGGGCTTGTCAAACGTGAAGGTAACTTCAACGCCGATCAGCTTCTTACGCAGGAACTCACGTGACTCCCAGGCCCACGGTTCGTCCTTAGTCTCGTCACCGCCAGCGCCGGGACGACGGGCCAACTTGGGGGCCAGAACATGGGAGAAGGTAATTTGTTTCTCCGGAGGCGGGGCACCCTTGGTTGCGCGGATGACTACCGTGTCGCCGGAGAGAACCTGCAAAATGCGGGAGGTTATCAATCTTGTGTAGAGTGAGGTTAAAAGAAAATGCACGTGCGGACTGGCTAGAGATGGCAGAAGAGCGATGTACAAGTATCGCTAACAATCGATTTCTGAACACTAAAAGTAATATATACAGTTCCTTAAATTGTATTTATTTTAAAATAAAAAAAATAATAATCCCTCCAAACAATGTAACTTTGGATATCAATTTAATTGAATAAGGGACACGTGCCGTTTTTTCCAGAAAGTATAGGATAGCGCCTGCGCTACATTGCCGCATAGGAACGGGATGCATAGATATGTAAGTACCGGTCATCCGAATTGTTCAGATAGACAAATGGAATTTGGTAAATATGCGGCCATACTGAAAGAGGCCTATATCCAAACCGGTTTAGGGATCTGCCCAGCCTGCAATACCTGCGAGCGTACGTGTGGCAATCTGCTTGCATTTAAATATGTATAACACTGAGCGGCGCGGGGATGTGTAAATAATGCACTATTTATGCTCAAATCCACCAACCGCAGAACAATTGAGGCGCAGGTGTAGGGCGTCGCCTTTTACCAATGGAAGATCAACAGGTTTTTTGAGGGAGACGCCAATGTCATGACAATCTGAATCTTTAGCCGAGAGTTTGTTTGCTGTCTGCCAACGTCAGCAAGCAGGATTCTCCTAAGACTTTGCGGTCATTTTCCGGCAATTGATAATTGTTATCACAACCGAGCCGCAGCGGACAAAAGTCCACCGAGCTGACTGAAAATGGCGATTTAACCACGACACATGGCAACCGAATTGCACAGGGATTGAAGAAGATGCATGATTTTGGTTGGCACAAACAAATTACAATCATAAATAAGAGCAGAGCCCAGAAGATGCCTTTGGGAAGGCGTCTGTGGCGATGAGGTTAGAGACGAACGCACTAGCAAATCTCGGAACGCCTACTAATGAGTTAAAGGCAGGAGTAGGAATGACGAAATGCCGGCACATAGTTCTGATGACGTGCCAGGGACACTCGGTCCATCACCCCCTCCCCCAGACCTAAGTCCGAACAACACAGGCCAAGACACCGTGCCGCGCCGAAGAAAATCTGCCAGCTTGGCACCTTCGATAACTTTCATTTCTTCAGACGAGCGTGTGCAACGTGTCACACACACGCACCGAGTCTATACGCGCGTCTCTTTCGCACTTGTTAGAGTTGCACTCGGCTGCCTGACGGGCCGCCGCGTTTGCCACGCTGATGAAAGATAATACATTTCACTTTCCAATGTCCAAGGGGGCCGCTGCCCACTCGACCCCACCGAGTTTGTGACCACAAAGTACTTACTTGCTTCACAATGCCGGATAACGACTTGGCTGGGGCTGGCGGCGCCCCGTCTTTTGCTGCTCCAGCAGCTGTCGCGCTGTTTGCGGTTGCCATTTTCTCGTTCGAATGCGGGTGAGGTTACTAGCAGAGGGCCGTTGCACTAGGCTTCAATAGCGGATTAGTTTGCGTTGATTTCGGGCTCCACACCGTTCCAACCTAATTAAGTTTTTTCAGCAGAAGATTTTTGACCAGAAGCTAGAGCTGCGAATACATCGATGTTACTGTCGGAGTACCGATATCTTTGGAAAGGGCATTACATCGATGTTCAAACATCGATAAGTAATATTTTCCCTCCACGGGAGCCGGTCACACCTAAATTACACGCCACGGAGCCGCGCATTGCCATACTTTTCGAGGAAAATGGTTGGTTTTCCGCGCCATCATCTGATTCGCTAGGCACGCCGGGAAACTCGACGTGCGTTTTACTTAGAAAGGACCAACGCTTAACGGGGCAGTAAGAAATGTTGGTTGTCTGCAAAAGATCGCGATATTTGGCCATGTTTTAGCGCGTCATCGTTTGAAACTCACCATCGCTAACAGCAACAAACATCAACAATGAGCCGGCCAAACAAATTGTTCGGCGACAAAGCCTTCGAGCTGCTAAAGGAGTTGGAGAGATCTTCCCAAACTATACCCGCCTTCGACGACGACGGCGTGCGCCAGGTGCTAGAGGAGATCAAGGCTATCTTCGAGGAAAACGTGGCCCAGGCCTCCACCTACAACGCCTCGGGGGACCGGAGTCTGTGGCCACTGCTGAACTACCGGCACGCAGCCTTGCAACGAAATAAGCGGTGTCTGCTGGCCTACCTTTACGAGCGCGCTAAGCGTATAAAGGCCTTGCGCTGGGAGTTTGGCCCCATTATTCCCGGGGATATCAAGCAGGCCCTGTGCGAGCCGGAGGTGCAGTTCTTCAACAACTACTCCAAGTCACTGGCGGCGTACATGTGCAGCGCCGGCTACAGCCAAGGACAGGGCATTGATCTGACCAACCACTTGCGTCCTCCCAAGTCCCTGTACATAGAGGTGCGCTGCATGGAGGACTACGGAAAATTCGAGCTGGAGGACGGAGAGGTGATACACCTGAAGAAAAACAGTCAGCATTACTTGCCGCGGGCACAAGTGGAGTCCCTGGTGCGACAGGGCATTCTGCAGCACCTAGCTTAGGTAGATACGCATTAATATAGTAATAAACAAATCTAAAATTTTTTGTATGTATTTTCTTGTTACTGAGATAGACATATCGATATATTCCTGGCCAAACATCGGTTCTAAATAATCGATTGACTGCCGCAGCTGTTCGGCCGGCTCATTACGTGATTTCTTGTTTTGTAAAAGTTACACTAATTCGGTGAAAATGAATCAAGCCGATGTAACTAAACTGATGTCGCAGCTGCGAATCGCAGTCAGACCGAATAAGCGTCATTTGAAGAACCCGGACGGCCCGGAGGGTCGGCTGCTGAAGCTGCGCAAAACCGTCACGGCGTTGATGAAGCACGAGCGCATTGAACTCTTCTACAATCGAGCGGACGAGGCTCGTGGATACGCCGAGCTGGTAAGCACAAGCCCTTCTAGGACGCTTTCGCCCTGTTTCTCATTGATCTTACATGCATCCTCCTGCAGCTCATCTCTAATGCCATACGGTACGGGGACCGGCACAAGGCCACCATGGAACTGGCTGATTATTGGCTGCTGGAGAAGCAGCTTGTGCACAAGCTCTTCAAAGTGCTGGTGCCGCGCTATGAAAACTACAATTTGTCCTACACTCGCATGTACAAGGCGCCCAGGGATTATCCAGGCATCTACTATAGACAGTCTGTGCTGGAGCTCAGAGGAAATCCGTATCCCACGCTGGCGACTGACCACTCACAGAATCGGAATCTGCTGCACAATGTGCTGCTCGACGAGGCAAGAAAAGAGTTCAGACGTAACAAATTGGCCGATTTGGTTAACAGTAGCCAATAGACTTCTCTCGTCGTTTTGAATACATTTAAGGCTTACAACTTGTTTAATTATAAATGTTTGTATATACCAAAGTCGAATAGCCAATATGCTTTTATTTTACTCAGTCTCAGTCTATGTGCAAGCGTTGTCCTTAGTCACTCCGAAGCCGATCTTCAAGAGGTATACAGTTTGTTGACATTGCAATGGCTTAGGTAGTCCGATTTCCAATCTGTTGTGTAAATACAAAAATTGTTTATAGCTTA
Source organism: Drosophila nikananu (assembly GCA_008042635.1). Lineage (NCBI taxonomy): Eukaryota > Metazoa > Arthropoda > Insecta > Diptera > Drosophilidae > Drosophila > Drosophila nikananu. The sequence goes on along the minus strand of VNJV01003152.1, from coordinate 90,962 downwards.
GCGTTTGAGGCTACATGTAGTGGCATGTGACTCACCCTTTCCTGTGAGGCAAATGTCTCGCAACATTTCACAGTGGCTATAGAAGAACTGGTGCTCATTTGTGGCGGTCGCACAGATGGGGAGAAATGGATCACAGGTGGCAATAGCCTTGCAGGCCGACCCGCTCTCGATCACTGGCATGGACGCCGACAGTGTGAAGGACAGCAGAATGTCCCAAATTAAGAACCAAAACATCTTGTGTAATAGATCGCCTGCTTATAGTGACTGCAACATAGCTAGCAGGGTCAGGTTAAGAAGCCGCTCTTGCTTGTTTTTAATCGCGCGGAGTTTGATAAGAATTTTGAAAATATGTAGGCATATAGGTAAACGCTATATACTCTGTCGTTATTCCTCAAACATGTCAGAATTTCCATATGTGTATGTGGTGTGTATTGTCCCCTCAGTCGCGGATTGAACGGAGCCAAAGTTGCTACCGCGTCGAACGGCTATCCAACAACTGATAACCACTGGGGGACGGGACCTAAGCGCTGATGCATGCTAATTCGCTTCACGTTCCTGAACCCCAAGGGTTGCCATGGAAACGGGAACAGAACACTGGCTCTGGCTCTGGCCAAAGAATCAATGATAACTTCTACTTTCCACCAGGTCACCGGGAGCTTTTGTTCCGATTCGGTATGAATGGGGTTGCTCAACTGACTGGAACACCGAACACCGGCTTTGTTCGTTCACATTCACGTTCAGTTTAAGCGGTCCAGATTCGTCGAAATGCTGCCTGCAGCTCGCGGAAAACGGTGGATTCGCCTAAGCTGTCAGATGACTGTTTAATGACTCACTCGGCTTCATCCGCTCTTCACTGAACGTAAAATCCATGAGCATGGCTAAGCTAGCTTAATAAGTGCGAAATATACCGTAAAAAAGTGTGAAACTCTAATATCCCGCGACTTATGCCCCATTATTTGTATTTAATTTTATGACGATAAAGCTTCTTGTTGCTTCTAATTATAGTTGCTGGTTGCACTAAACATAGTTAGTCTCCTAAAAAAGCACACAAGCCTAACCTAATATAGTCGGTAGAGTTGCCTACTCCCGATCCCAAAACGAACATATTTTCTGCTGCTTGACTTCTATATAATTTCCTGTTTCGTTTACGTATTTATATGTACATATGTAGGTCGAGTGAATAGAAGGAGAACAGTTTGTGAGGACTACGAGTCTTATAAAGTGACCTCTAAATGATTTATTTATTTTGAACTGCAGATATTATATGCTAATAATGCCGAGCCATTCTACATAATTGCAAGGATTTTGGGGCCTTCCTCGTCTCATAAAAAAGTGGAAGGCAAGGCAACGTCATCAATTTGCTTGTTTAAGGTGCGGTTTCAGAAGAGAGCGACAGCCAGTCCGTCAAACCGACAGCCCAAGCCAGAGCATGTGGGCTCAGGCTCGCTCAGGTCAGGTAACTTAATTACATTTGCATTATTAAATTTTATGACAGCTGTTGGACTCAATAACGCCTACATACTGACCCCAGGTTGTTGGTTGTTAGGACGCCTCGCAGTTCGCAGTGCAAATGAAGCAGGGGGGCAGCCGACAACCGAAGTACCCATTGTCCTTATTGCATGGCGTACAATTTTTCGCTTTATTTGTCACCTACTGCCGGCCAATCCATTTTTTATTCCTTCAACCTTTGTTAATGAAGCAGGACCCATCACAGGCAGATTTGGAGTTGTAAAATTCGTATAGTCAAGGGCATGTAATTGTTTGTTACAACAGGTGATTGATTGGATTGGTAATGGACAAGTCCATGTATTTAAGGCTTATTCTACAAAGAATATTAGCCGTTACGTTTAGGGTTGCAGCAAGTTTGCGGATACTCCTCCAAATATAGGCGGTATCGGTGGGCCAGGAAGAGCGCCTAGGCCAACCCATCGACCACAAATTGCATGTAACTTTGGGTGGGGCTGGGGCTGGCATTACGCCATTATGGAGTCGCGTCACTAAATTGAGCAAGAGACCTGCTTCAGGGCCAAAAATGGCAGAGGGGAGCGTTGTCCAGCAATTATTCAACTGAGAAGGATACAACGAGAGAACAAGACGTGTGACTTTAATAGCGGCCCAGAAATTGCTTCAAAAAGTTCTCTTCGATTTATCCAACTCGGGATAAATTCACGCGGAGGAGCATGTTTATTTTTTTCTAGGCACAGGCAAAGGCACAGGGATAGGACCGAGCTAGGCAACGCAGCATTCAGGATAAAAATAGAATGTTAAATATTTATATGTAGAACATGCGCAGCTCATTGATAAAAGTCCTGACGCTGCTGCGCACTCTCTCAGTATTCACGACCGTCGAGATGCGAGAGAAGGGAGCATAGAATCCTGTAGGATACTATACATGCCGTGGCCTTTTATGCTGATGTCCTTATATCTTTCCATTCAGTTTCGAAGAGTCGTGCAACGAGAGCAGTTGATACAGTCCGACGACAAGAGCTTTTCTGCGCCGTGTCTGAGTCTGGAGTTGTTTTGTGTGTATAACTAACGGTTGGTCCTCATTTTGATCGGTGTTGTGCCATTAAAATATATGTTTTACAAATCTGTGAGCAAAAACTGTGTGCTAAACTTGATTTTAAACCAGTGCCCCAAAGCCTTCCCCTGAAATGGAGACCATTTTTCAAATTTATACGTGGCTCCAGTGCAAAAGTAATATATGCTGTATATGGACATAATCGGGCAGGGCAATTGCGTTGCCTTTTTTCTCACGGATACGAGCAGAAGACGGAAGGGAGCTCTCCTCCCGATTTAAGGATACATATTAGTTATAAGTATTTTTAAGTTGAAGGGAAATCCATTTTCTCGGTTTCTATTCAGTTACATGTATCTACCATCTTTTATGTGTTAAGGTATAGGTTTTCTCTTTTCCCTATTCGCAGTGGGCAGCAGAAGTCACACCATGAGACATAATTATAACGCGCTTTTACTGGCAACGTTTGTGACATGGTCGGGGGTGTTGTGCAGTACGGCTTGGGGAACCACAGAGGGCCAAGAGACTCCGCTTGCGCTCCCCGTGGCAGAGCAGACCCAGCCCACTACGGCAATTCAAGGAGAAGTGTGGGAGGAGGACGATCACGAAGTCCTAATTAGGAACGAGCGCGGCACCAAGAGCGATGGTAAGTCGACTATTCAAGGAGTGTGTCCCAGCGTTACTTCAATAACGACGGGCGTTTTTCATTCTTAAAGGTTTGTCATGTCGGTATGGCAAGAATCCGTGGACTGAATGTGATACGAAAACAAACACTCGCTCGCGAACCTTGACCCTAAAGAAGGGTGATCCGGCCTGCGACCAAACTCGCACCATTCAAAAGAAATGCAAAAAAGGTAATAACAGGCAACAGGGCCTACGTCCTACATAGAGTACTTATAAATTTGCCCCACAGCATGCCGATATGAAAAGGGCTCCTGGTCGGAGTGCGCAACTGGACAAATGACTCGGGCTGACAAATTGAAGACGAGCAGTGATCCCTCCTGCGAAGCAACGCGCGTGATCAAGAAGAACTGCAAGCCTGGCAAGTCCAAGGATAAGAGTGCCAAAGAGCAGCGCAAGAACAAGGATAAAGGTCAGTTGGCAAGCTCTGAATTTTAGGCTACATTCACCATGTCATTGCTGCATTCGGAACAAATTTCAAAATATGAATAAATTACTACAATAAATAGAATGTATACAGATCGATTAACTTAATGTTGTCCGTTGCTATTCCAACGAGTCTCACCACAATGATTTCTTCGTTTCTTGTCGTTTCCATGCAGCCGCTCGCAAAGGACGTGTTTAAGTGATTTCGAAAGTCGATAATTTCGAAAAAGGATAATTTCAAATGCCCCATTCCCCTGTTGGTTTGCGTCTCTCGTTTGTGAGGCGAATACTTTAAGTTGAACCTGCCCACTTTTTAATATATTTATAACAATGAGAAACAGAAGGATTGCGACTTGCGATTTGCGATGGCAATGCCATGTCTGCTATGTATACCCGAAAGGCATGCGCATATTGATTAAATGTTGTAGTTTGGTTCTCAGCAAACGATACACTTACACTTAATATTTAACGACAGTACGTTCAATTGTAAAACATAATAGCAACTTTGCGGAATTTAACGTATTTATGCAACACAGAATAAAGGATATTCATACAATACCATTACCATTACCACTACCATACCTACGTAAATACCTAATTATTTTGTTTATTCAAAAAACGGGAACGAAAAAGAATACATAAATCCAACCCCAGTCTACATAGAGAATTCTCTGAAATTACAAAACTGGAAGGGCAGTTGCCTTATCGGAATCAATATCAATTCTTAAACGCAGCCTCCAAAAGTGTGTGACTGTTCAAGCCCTTTCCATATACATATTTAGAGTTGTTCTTCATTGAATTTTACATAATAATAACCGTAAACCGTAAACCGTAAATCTAAAAAATAAAACCAAACATTTAATCTGATTATTGATGTGACATTTTGGCAAGTATCAGCTTCCGAATCAGATCTCAAGTAAACAGAACGGTACTGATGGACGGTATCAACTTTGTCATTCGCAGATAATAAATTTAACACTTAGTGTAAATATTGTAAAAATAAAAATAAAAAGAAAAACCTACTATAGATGGAAGGAAAACAAGGAAGTGGACATTGTAGGCGATTGGCATTTTAAAGTAGTTTACAGCTCACTTTCACTGAATACTGAACAATTGAAGTAAACCACATTTGGGATCGGGGGTACCAGCTACCCGGAAATTAATATACAGTCGAAGTAACGACATACACATACATATTCTGATCAAAAATTGTACCATTTCAAAGACATGGTTTATCTTTTTAATAAACACATATAAACTTAGAACGTTAACTACGACTTGATGTAATTGTCTGTAAGCAGTTTTACAACCATACCCATACCCATACCATTCACAATTACATTTACACTCACAGCATGCTATTCATAAACACATCATCGTTAGGGGCAGAATTCGGCGAGTCTCTTTGTTCCACAAGGAATCTGAGCACATGAGCAACTGCCCCGAAGTAAAGTGAAATTTGTTTACGTACGTATACATGCAGACGCATACAATATAAGAAAAAGAAGTAACTGAACTTTAATAAATACAAATATTACGGAACAACCCCTTGAACAATTATTCAAACGCTTTTCGGAGAGCGTATTTTATGAGCCTGGCTGGGGGCTGGGATTGAAGGCTTCTCAGTCTTGGCTACTTTAGGATCTCCAATCATTAATAGTAAAAGAGGTACAGGTAGTATTCCAGTAGAGGTAGGTATTACAATGGACTGATATCCTACTTCAGCCTGTACATCAGGACCTACGTATGGAAACATACCTATGTTGTTGCTTAAATAGATTTTTTAAGTTTTTTTTCCATGGCATGCATATTTATTTCTCGCTGTTTATTTTCCTTGTCTGGGTTCGCTGTGTGTTACTTTACCAACTGAATCTCTCTCGCAGGAAAATCACTCAAAACATGTTTTGGCTGAGGTCTCGGAAACGAAATGGAACTGGGAACGAGAGATGTATACTGAAACTTGCTCAAAACTGTATCTACTTGTGTTTTGATATACATAATTGTAAACTGCTCGAAGAACTCCAATCTGTTACACAACGCCTGGTCATTGTTTACATTCAGATTGCCTCAGTCCAGATATGAATGTGAGTCCCTTGCATTCCCTCTATACATGTACATACATAATCGATCATAATGAAGAAGAAAACATGACCTGTGTGGAGTGTCCCGACTTTGTGATACCCGGAATCGGCAGGCATTTGTTCTCGACGGCAAAAAATGTTTCATTTAGCATATATTTTTAGCCCGACCTAGCTTGATCCTGTTGTCTGATTTAATACTTCCTAGGACCTTAAGTGCTACCTTATCAATTGCATTTGCAAGAGTTCAATATACTCGAATATACTCAAAGTACCAGGGTACACCCTGATAAGAACGCATTAAATGTTTATTAAGAAAGTCTATGCGATTTAAGGGGTTTGGAATCTTAACATGCAGTGACAGAAAAATATCTCGCAATACAATGATCGAACCGTATATCTCTATCCAGAGCCATAAGGAATGGGATAATATTATTAGTATTGGCGATTGAGGTGTGCAATATTTCAGCGCCTCCAGCGGTAGCACTTGGTCTTTTTCATCACCGTGTATACACCATTTTCGATGGTACAAGAAAGCATGTCTCAATGGCGCTCCTCTCTCCGCCGCTCTCGTTGCGCTCTCTCCTGGAATTGAGCAGTTTCCGAGCCTCTCGGGTCCGGCGAACTGCGGCACTTCGCCCACTCAGTTTAGCTACAGCTCTGAATGCGAGCGTGCCGATCGCGAGCCGCAAGCCACCAGTCTTCCAGTAGAGTCAGCAGTTTCTTCAAGGCATTTCCTCGCCTTGTAGTCAGTGAACCCTGCCTGAGCTTAAAACTTAAACCCACATCGCATATGCCCGGACATTCCCTCTCTGAGATTTGAGTGAGTTTTACGGTGTCGGTTACTGCCAGTGCGCGCGCAGCATAAATACAAGACAGACACCCCTTCCTGTTGAGGCGAACTGCGGCGAGTGGAAGAGCGATAGCCAGAGCGATATAAGAGTTCCTGAGCCACTGATTTCGGATTTCGAGGGTAGGGTGGCAAGTGTACTTTTTAAACTTTGGATAAAGATACATGACTACCCAATATCAAACAATTGACAAAACAATTTCAAAACCATTTGGTTCAGGTCTAATCACACCGCTGCTGCTGTCTTTGTACTTTTCGGATCCAACATATTGGACATATGTCCGCCAGATGTACTGGAATAATAAACGTGTTGATTTCAGTATTCTTCCCAGAATGAAATTCACAAAGGCAGCGATGTTCACATTTGATATATATATATTTAGTTTAGGGACATTTTATCAACATAGATAAACATATATTGACAAATACATCCTACTTTTTGACCTCGTGGCTATTTATCCTATTCCGAGCATCCCGAGAGCACGCAGCCTAGATAGACTTCTCGTATTGTCTTTAGGTTATTCCAAGCCCCTTCCCTTTTAAAATATAACATATTATTATAATGTCCGATAAAGGGTTTCTTTGGTATCAGATCGCCGAACGGAGCTATGAATCTCTTTCTAATATTGACGACGGTTTCGCAATTGGTGCTAGTGGTACTGGCACAGATTCCATCATCAATTGACAGCCAAGATGGGGTTGCTGGGATCCACCTGGTGATGAAAACGGAGGAGGGTGAGGTCGTACACCTGCGTCCGGTTCGTGGGGCTCTGGAGGAGGAGGCAGCCGCCACACCTGTCACCAACGGGAACGGGGACACCCACCGCCCCAGGAACAATCGCAGGGGTAATAAGTCCCAAGATCACAAGGCCGGCAACAAGAAGCCGCTTTCTGCGGAAAATGCCAGTTCACCGCCTCCGCACTCGCATCCCAAGCACAAGCCGGGACACAAGAATGGGGACAAGCCACCTCGACAGGGAAACAAGCAACAACAGCACGGCCATCAGCATCAGCTGCACCATGGAGCAGGCAAGAGAGCAGGACCCAAGCCGAGAACGCAGAATAATGGTGAGAAGCGATAATCCCAGCCCAGAGTGGTTATAGCATTTCCTTATCATTTATTGCAGCGTCGACCTGTCGCTACGCCAAGAGCGCTTGGTCCAACTGTGACGCCAAGACCAACATTCGCACGCGAGTCCTGTCCCTGAAGAAGGGAGAGCAGAACTGCTTGCCCACACGGACTATACAAAAGAAGTGCAAAAAAGGTGGGTGTTGGCGTTACATAATCATCGAAAGGCGCCCCGCAGATGACTTTGCTGGTGCGATGCCGTCTAATTAGGCCCAACGGCTCCGGCTCCGGCTCCACTTAATCATTCTCGTTGACCTATATACGCGCAGTGTCTGTAAAATCGAAGTGCGCCTTTTGCCGCAGCGCGTGTCCTCCAATTAGTGGCAGACTCTTTTATGGGCTGCTCCTGCTCCCCCTCTGTTTTCCGCATTTCCTGAACTGCACAACAGAATAGAATGCATTGCATTATAATTATACCCACCGAACCGCTTTTAATGAGTGTGCATAGCTTAATGTTTACTTTCCACTCGTAATTTCGATAGGCTGCCGCTATGAGAAGGGCGCTTGGTCGCCATGCACCGCCGGACAAATGACCAGAGAGGACAAACTCCAGCCAGAGGCAGTCGGCGGCAGTGACCAGAACTGTGATCCTGTGCGCACCGTCAATAAGAAGTGCAAGGCAAATGGTAACGCTGGAGCCGGAAAACAAAACGGACAGAACCGTTCCACAAAGGATAGGAAGCAAAGGGAGAAAGGTGAGGATGTGAGCCTTCTGATTTGCTGAATATTTCTTCTAACGTTCTTTTCTTACAGCTGCTCGTCGCATTTCATCTCACGATTAAATAACATTGTAATTAAGCATTTTATGCACTGAAAGCAGATGCATTGCATTTTATAAGCGGTTTTAGATGTTAGACCCTACATTTTTGTAAAAACAATCCAATCCAAACAAGGTTTCATTCAAAGCTTTTTAAAAAGGGAAACTTTATTTGTTTAACCAGAATCCAATGGTGGTTTAGTCTAACGATAGAAAGGGACCAGATAGGCAGGGTAAAACCTCACTTATCCCAAATAATTAAAGAGAAACTGTCCGTTTTAATTTTGGATTTCGCGCTATCAAAGTTTCAAGAAAAAGCGTCAGTCAAACTGGGAGACTAGTTTTCGGATGAGCAGTAAATATTTATTCTAAATGGGATTGGAAATGGCTCGCCAACGCGCAGCAAAGTGTGAGTACCCTCTTAATGGGTATATGACAGGTGGAGGACTGCAGGACTGTATCAAACTAATGGTGTTCCTACTTGTTGAGCGAGGAGCCCAAATGACCACTGTTGCCACTACCAAAGTTTGAGGTGGTTGCGGCGCTTGAAAATGCTCCTCTGTTATTTGAATTTAAATTGGAAGTGAAACCTCTTCCTGCGCCATGTGAATTGTTCCCGAATCCCGGATTATTAAATCCCCCAGATCTGCCTCCGAATCTTTCCAAATTGTTACTGTTGAAACTGTTGAAGCCGCTCGATCTGCCGCCGCTATTGTTATATCTTCCCGATGAGCCACCGCCGCCGCTTCCACTATTTCGAATGGAGCCTCGGCCTCCACGATGGCGATCGCGGCCTCCCGAGTCGCGAGCCAAGCTCTCCAATTCCGGATTAACATTTTGATTGGCTTCGCGGAGTATGTCGATGAGGGGCCGAGCGCATTTGGCATTCTTGCGCGTAAAGAATGCGTACGAAGTGCCCGTTGAATGCTTTCGTCCAGTTCGCCCGATCCGGTGCACGTAGTCCTCCGAGGACTGCGGAAAATCAAAGTTAATCACGTACTTAATACCGTCCACATCGAGGCCGCGGGCAGCCACATCAGTGGCCACCAGAATATTAGCTCGTCCGCTGCGGAAGTCATTCAGAACGCTGTCACGGTCAACCTGCGACTTGTCACCATGGATGGAGCCGACGCCGACCCCGAAGGCATTAATGAAGCGTGCCAGTTCGTCGACCTTCTTTTTGGTGGCAACGAAGATGATAATCTTTCCGGGAGCGCTCGGCTGGTCATAGATGTGCGAGAGCAGCTCCTTTAGCTTGGATCCCTTCTCGTGCTCCGCACACACCTCTACATACTGGCGTATGTTGTGGTTGGCAGACAGTTCCAATGATCCGATATTAATCTACTCGAAATTATTCGTTATTGGTCTTGCTCAGCAAGGAGGGTGCCCTGCTTACCTGTATGTAGCTACCAAGAAAGTCCTCGGCCAACTGCCGCACCTCCTTGGGCCAAGTGGCACTCCACATGAGTATCTGTCGGTCTGGTCGAATCTGACCCAGTATCTTTCGAATTTGCTGCTCGAATCCCATGTCCAGCATGCGGTCGGCCTCGTCCAGTACCAGGTAGGTGCAGCGTCGCAGATTGGTGGCTCCGGCCTGCAGGAAATCGAGTAATCTGCCCGGTGTTGCAATGACTATCTCCACCCCGCGCTCCAGGTCATGGGCCTGCCTGGACCGTGGCGCCCCGCCAAAGACACAGGTGTTGCGCACATAGGCAGTCGACCCGAAGTCATTGGCGACCGCCTGGATCTGCTGGGCCAGCTCACGCGTCGGGGCGAGCACCAGGGCGATGGGGCCATCGCCTCGTTGCAGGCGCTGTTGTCCATTGATGTGCAAGATGGCGGGCAGAATGAAAGCCAGTGTCTTCCCGGAGCCAGTCTTGGCTATTCCCACCAAGTTGTGACCCGACATGGCGATGGGCCAGGCCTGGGCCTGTATGGGCGTTGGCTCCGAGTACCGCTGGCGCCGTATCTCGCTCATGCAGTAGTCGGGGAAGCACACTTCGTCAAAGTGCTGTATGGGATTGGGCGCCTCTCCCCGAACCGTAATCTCATGCTGGGCCCGGTAGCGTTCTACTTCCTGGGCAGGACGATTGCCAGTCGTTGGGTGCTCTCGATAGAACTGCTTTTCGAAGGGAGCCAGCTGTACGTTGCTCCAGTTAACACCCCGCAAATCTATTTGAAAAGATTTCATCATTATGGGTTCACATGGGCGACCTTACGCCGGGACATACCAGAAAACTCGCCATTGGACGACGATGCCCCACCGCGATTAAATCCACCGCTCCTTCGCCGAGGGCTGCTCCGTCTGCTGTGTCTATCTACGCGGCCGGCATGCACTGAAGGCGTTGAGAAAATACGAAACCGAAATACGATAAATGAGTTCGCCCCGAAAAATAATGCCGGCCTACGCACCTCCACCTCCACCTCCACCTCCGCCACCGAATCCCCGATTGAAGCTACGTGGTGGCGACATTGTCGGCGTCTCCTCTAAACGCCTGCCGGTAAAAATAGCTTTTTCCTCTGGTGGTAGCCTTTAGAAATCGCGGCTAAAAGCTGGTAAGCTGGATAACTCCGCCGGTGTGTTCAGACTGTCAAGTAGTCCGCTGGTCTCATCTCCGTCACCTGTGCAATCTGTGCAGTCTCTCAATCTCAAGCAGTACCTACTTACTTGGGGCTAAATGCAATGCGATTCTTATAAACACAGGAAAACTGCACCTGCAATGTATTTGTGTTGGTCGATATAGGGCTTTGTGGCATCCACAGATGCGATACATCGCGACGTATGTATACGATACGCCGCCGTGCTCAGGAATGCGCAACATGGCGGACCCGCAATATTTGCAAATTTTTAAATGCCCGAAAAGCTCTCACAGCCTCACAGATCTCTAAGCAACATGGGAGCTATGTGGTTTTTGTTCGAACAGAATATGAAGTTCAATTTTTGTTGATGTGTGTCGCTGTCACAAGGTAACCGCTTAATGCTGCGACAAAATTATCAAAATACTTCACACTGAAAAACAGACTGTATCGCTCTCGGCTGACACAAGAATGCCAAATTTAATAGTGGCTACTTCTGGAAACTGAAACCCCATAGAAATCCCATTGCATGACTTAAAATATGGCATTAAAAAAGATGGCGCTGCTTTTGTGCAGATGCCCGCGGCTTGGCCGCCAGCTCATCGCAAGGCGTGCGCTCGCTGCATCGGGCTTGTGGCGCCCCATGATCGACATACTTCAGGCGATTCCGGCCGACAGTGCGGAGGCTGCCAGGACACGAGATGCAGAATGCAGAATCTCCAGTGTCTCGTCCTTGGGTCACGTGGCGCACCGACACTACTCGACGCATCAGAAGATCTCAACGCAGATACTGTCAAAGCTCTTTCCCCAGACCAGCGTGGAGTTCACCGCAGAGGAGTCAAAGGAAATGGAGCGTGCCTGGAAGCGGATGCAGCACGGCTTCGGACTCTTTAGCGTGGGAGGTATACTATTCTCACTCTGGGCCATATATTACTTTGGTCAGCCGGCCCTCGACGAACAGGGAAACGAGGTTTACGACGAGTTCAGCCGTTTGCCACAGATACAGCAATATGTGGCGAGAAGCTGGAAGTCTGCGAACCAATTCCAGCGATTTATCCAGGAGCCATCGAGTAAGAAGCTGCTCCCGGACCCCTTCCAGCCGCCCTACGTCCAGCCAGCCTATACTCTGGTGCTAGAGCTTAAAGACGTTCTGGTGCACCCGGACTGGACGTACGAAACAGGCTGGCGCTACAAAAAACGTCCAGGCGTTGATCTATTCCTAGAGGAGTGTGCCAAGCATTTTGAAATCGTTATTTACACGGCAGAGCACGGGACCATGGTGTTTCCGATACTCAAAGCCCTTGATCCCAACGGCTATATTATGTATCGCCTGGTTCGGGACTCGACGCACTTCGTTGAAGGGCATCATGTAAAAAATCTGGACAACCTCAACCGAGATCTCAAGCGAGTGGTGGTCGTGGACTGGGATAGGAACGCCACCAAGCTGCATCCCTCAAACTGCTTTGCGATTCCGCGCTGGGCAGGAAACGACGACGACACGACCCTCTTTGATCTTGTGGCGTTCCTCCGTGTCCTGAGCACCAACGGGGTCGATGACGTCCGTGAAGTGCTGCAGTACTACGGTCAGTTCAGGGATCCCATATCACAGTTTCGGGAGAATCAGCGAAAGCTCGAAGAGCAAATGCAGGCAGACGAACTGGAGAAGAGCTGTAAGTCGAGGCCAGTCGTCAAGAATTGGGGCCGTGGGTTTAAAAGAATTTAAAGCGTACAGCTTTTGGTGTTCCTTTTGATTTCAGTAAATTCCAATAAATAGTAATTGAATTGGTCATAGTTTTATAATTCACGGAAATTTTACGTTGGTTTTTACAATATTGCATCTTTATAGCCAATTCGACTAGCATCATTACGCAATATTTAACATTTTCCAGGAGTTCAACTCCAAGTGATTTACTACCTTTAAACCCTTTTTCGGGCAGAATTAAAGATTGACTAAATTGAATGTGGCGGCCATTGGCTGTTGAAGGGTGAAACAAGCTCAATTATCATGGCGTTGGCAAGCTGAACATTTTGCACATGTTTGCTGCGATGCCCGTGGATTGATGTATCGTACTCCTGGCATACGCCCCTTGTGTTCCAGACTCGGAATTGGTTTGGTGAATCCTCTTCGTGTTCAAGTGTCGGTGTCTCTATCTGCTGGTGACAGTGACAGATTTGAGTTACATGCAAAACCCCCAGCCCCAGCAGCGTCGGTCGTTCCATTAATTCTCTGCCGCTTGTTCGGTAAGCAGTTTTGTAATATTTCTGGGCTGACATTTGGCACGTAAGGACAGCACAGCTCTCTAATCGTTACACGAACATAACAAATAGGAAAAGTATTTAAAAACTGGAGATGTTTGGGGTAACCAAAATAGAACATATTTGGGAAGCGAATGACTGCGTCTCGCTCCGTGTGTGGTCTGGTAGATTTGCTAAACGTAGCGTTGTAGTGCAGGATGTGGTGCTAATGTGCAATGTAAATACAGGAGGCCAGGACTAAAAGGAACACGAACGAACACGCAAGCTCAGCAACATGTTGCTGCCCTGCAACGGTGTGTGTGAACACGTGCCAAAATAAAGAAAGGCGGAGACGGGTGGGTGGGTTGTCGTTTGCGGAAGTCCTCCACATACTACAGATGGCAAAATGAGTATTTCCACAATCAACAATTACGCACTCCACTTCACCACTGGGTGAGTCATGCGCAGTACCGTCAGGGGAACCGTGCAACACTCGGCTACTTCGAATAAGAGATATTCGCCGCATCAATCAAGTCGGAGAAGCTGAGCTTGCCTGGTGGTGCACCTGAGTCACAGCTCAACAGCTCAACAAGTAAGGACCCTTTCTTGGTGGCTACTTGGGAGTCTTGACCGCGAACGGCGGACTCCGGGCAGGGCAGTGAAAGGATACGGATGAGCGTGGAACTGTCAAAAGGTGGCTAATCAGAGCGCAGGCGTCAAGCGTGTGTTGCCACGTTGTCCGGCACTGGCACTCTCCTCGGCACTTGGACTCTGCGTCTGTCAACTCAGCATCCATGCCAGGCAGTCGACTCATTCACGAGCACTCGCAGGCTGAAGGAATCGCGAGCGCGGACAAATTCAGTTTGGTTTTGACGTAACGGGCGGAACGAACGTTTGGGCGTCGCGTCTCTGTTGTGCGGATGGAGGAGCATTGCACACAATAGGGCACTTCGAGGATACTACAAAACGCATGACAGTGTGTGTATACAAGGATAAATGATTTTGACAGTGTATTAGTTACAAAATGCGGGAAATACACAATACATATAAAAATTCGCGTTGATTCTCGATGATTCACAATGCTTTTAGCTCCAGCTTTGCTCTTAGTTCGATGTCTATGTTCAGTTCCTGCCTGGCAGAATTTCCTTTTCTTCATTTCGACTGCCGAGTGTACTTTCACATTTAATGCACAATAACAAATGCCGCCCCACCCCAAAGTGCACATATTTGCCAATCCGTATTGTATTCCCATCTGTCTTCACTCACAGTGTGTGTCCCTGTGCGCCCCAACATCCTGTGTGGCCAAGAGGACTGATTAGACTTGATGCATTGGCTACGCATCCCTCACAGCCACACCCTAAAATGGGAGTGTTTTCGTGGTTTGAAAGTTGAAACGACCCTCGCCTCGAATAATTAAAGTAGCTCCACTGCAGAAGTCACATTGGAGATGCTGATGCCTCGCATCTTAATAAGATAACCATTTATAATGTACAAGCAGTAAGTGAGCCGTACGTAAAGTAAACTAGAAAGACAGATAAATCCGCTAAGCCGAATTCTGTATGCCCTCGCCGTTTTCGGTTAGGCCACTAAACCAAAAATTCATTAATTTTAATTCGAAAGCATTTCGGAAATCCAAATGAAAGGGTACAGAGATGCAAATGAAGAGCCCGATCAAATTGGGAATCCTATTCGGAATATCGTTTGGGGTTCGTAGGTTATCTGAATCCAGGGGAGCAAATCATATTATATTTATGAATCAGAAAAGAGGCATTTCTTAAACTTTTCGATCCGCACTCTAGTAATTTCTTTAAAATTTTTTGTTGACCTTGGCAGTAGGTGCAGTTTCCTAAAGAAGTTTTTCTATCCATCACAGCCTATTACCATTGTTTTGTGCGTAGTCTGAAGGATGACAACCGAGACTTATTTGGACTTGACGTACGAGAGAGGCAAGGGGTCAAAGCGTTCATTGAGACCAAAGCTCTTAAAATTGACTGATGTGACGATACCGCACCGCAGCCGGAAGAAGAACAAAGTCAAGGTGCGCCCTGGTAGTTTTTCCCCGGCATATAAATCATTATTCTTATTTTCAGTCGAAGGATCGCTCATCCACCTCGGTGCGCGAACGGATTTACGATGATCCGGCCTATACTGAGGACATAAGCCACTTGGCAAACCCCATGCGTCGGAGCAGCGTCTCCGGCAAACCCTTATCAGAGCACAAGTCGCGGTCCGATGCCTCATCCAGCAGCCTGTTGGCCAGGCACCTGCTAACCAAGGAGCTCCACCAGTATGTGACGGGGAAACAAGACAAAACCAAAGGTCCCCAGTCGGCCACTGCAGCGTCCGGTAGCACAGCCGCCAATTTGAACTACGAGTGTGATTCAAGCAGCACTGACAATGAACCGCTTGACCCCATCAAAGGCAGCAACATGACCCGCCGGGTGCGAAGTCTAGAACGCAGTCTGGCCATCTCGACCGCAGAGAGAGCACCGTACGAGAAGAAGGTCGCCCAGAAGCGCACCTCTAAGCAAAAGAGGAACCTAAGCCTCGACAACAGTCGTCAGCTAGC
This sequence comes from Drosophila nikananu, assembly GCA_008042635.1. NCBI lineage: Eukaryota > Metazoa > Arthropoda > Insecta > Diptera > Drosophilidae > Drosophila > Drosophila nikananu. Next base: position 75,142 of record VNJV01003152.1, on the reverse strand, counting down.
GGCAGTCCATCCCCATACCCAGCGGGAGCCAGCAGTGGCAGTGAGCAAACAAGGCCACGACTTTGAAGACCGTCCTCGGAAGGAACGGAACCGCAAGTACTACAGTGAGGGCCCCACGGAAGTGGCCCAGGCGGAAGTCAGCGAACTAGACGACGTGTACTCCGCCCGCAGCTCGGCGCAGGACTCCGCCGCCACAGCTCCCGTCGAGGCAGTCAGCGAGGCATCAAAGGTGGCTATCGGCAAACGCTTTCTGCGTGGCGAAATCGGAATCAAAAGCTTTAATTACTATCTGCTCAAGGAGGGCTTGAAGAGCTCGAAGAAGGTGGTGGACAAGCCCCGGACAACCACTGGCGGCGGCGGGGCAGCCAAAACGGAGAAGCGGCACTCCCGCAGTGAGGAGAACATCTACGAGGAGATCTTCTTTAAAGATACTCCCAACACAGTGGCCTCCTCGGTCACAGTCAGTGGCGTAGCAATGTCCGTCTCCTCTGCCCTATCCGACAAGGACGCCCAGATCCCACAAAGCATGGGCACGACCAACGAAGCAGGTGCTCCAGATACTTTTGCGGAGTGCGAGATCTGCATGGAGCAGTGCAGCAAGGACAACTGTGAGTTCTGCCTGCCACAACAAGGGGGCCCGCTGGTGGCAGGTGGCAAGATAAAGGGACAGCCACAGCAGGCAGAGCCGTACAACACCCACAGGCCCCAGGAGGATAATAGCGAGGTGCGGACATCCTCGACTGCGCCGGCCGCACATATCCTGGAATTTCAGTCGTACAACCCTAACAATCCCGGCGTGTACAAAATTGAAACAACGCCTGTGGCCATAACCGGCGACTATAATCCGATACTCCAGTTCCAGCAGTCCTCAGCGACTACGTCCACCTCGGCGACCACAACTCCCAGCGAGCAGCAACAGCTCCAGCATCAGATTTACGGCGGTTACTACCTCCCGCATCCGCACCCGCACGCCCACGTCCACCAAAGGCCTTTCCAGACGCCCATGGTGGGCAATCCGATGTCGAGTCACTATGCCGTGGGCGGTAGCCTGCTTTTGGCTCCAGTGGCCGGGGCAGGGCCCGCACACGGATCTGCCACGCCACCCCGCAAGCTGCAGCAGCAACACTACATTGTGGGCTACCAAAACGGAGGCTCAGGATCAGGCGTAGCCTCGTTGCAGCGGCTGAACACTAAGTCCTCCTCCTCCAGCGACTCGCTACCCTACCACAAATACAATACTATGGCACGCCTGGAGGCCAATGTGTTTGCCGCACCAACCACTGGCGACCTGTACTACGCCGTCAGTGGGGCTCCGCCACTTCACCCGCTGATGTACGCTGCCAGCCGCCCCATCGGCGGATCTCAGATCCTAGTAGACCCGTACGACCCCCAGATGTACAAGAGCGACTCTAAAGCCTCCATTCTAAGCGAGTTCTCGCTCCGCAGCAGCGATAACTCCCAGCGCTACGCTCGGCACCCTCACCGGCGGCACGGTGGACGGGTCAGTGACTCGAGTCTCTTTTCGATGTACTCGAACTCCGGCCAGAGGCGCTACTACGGGAGCTCTGAGAGCAGGTTCGGCTACGATTGCAGGCGCTGCAGCTTGGACGGGGTCATCGGGATGGGCTCGGGAGCCGGAGTCCCTCTAACAGGGTCAGCAGACAAGTGCAGCTACTCGGACAACTGTCGGTACGAGTGTCGCAATTGCGACTGCTCGTCCAACTACTTCAGTTCCGATTTTGATGACGTGTACGGATCCATTGCGCGTGGCGGAAGCAGTGGCATTCCCCGCAAGACCGCAGCTGGGACCCTGCCATCGAGTACCCAGGACGAGCTCATGGAGCCAAAGGATAGTGCGGCACCCCCCCTGCAGCAGCAGTACCCCGCACCGCTGGATCTTAAACAAAACAAATACGCGCAGGATTTTTTCAAACACGTGAATGACGTCAAACGCAGCATTTATCAGTCCGAAATGCAGAGGAACAATAGCTTAGAGTCCTCGCGACGGGCCTCCAGGCCCGGTGGCACTACTAACAACACTCAAAAATCAAGTCCCAAAAGAGCCTCCTCCCAGGAGCCCAGGCCAGAGCCCGTAGTGACAACGCTTCCACTGAGCAGAGGACGCCCGGCTGGCGGAGCGAAGCCCACGCCAGCCCCCAGAACCAGCCTTCAGTCGCAGACCACATTGCCAACTGCTTCCGTTCCAAGTAAGTGATACCATTCAATTTTGTACGTAAACACATCTGCCAACTGTTATTTTGCAGGAGACCCTACGCCGAGCAAGCGCAAGAGCCAATCCAGTGGCCGAAAGGAGTATCCCTCCTTGGATCGACTCGTTGCGTCTTCAACGGGCACGATTCCTAAGAGACACAACAGGCCAGTGGCAGGGACGGGCGCATTTAGTCCCAAACTTGCTCCGAAGTCCAGGCCCGAGGGGGTCCCCGATGCGGGAGAAACCGGAGATGGCGGGGTTAAGAACTTGAATATTGCTGTGGAAGAACAGGTGCCGACCAAGCGGCATCATCGCACAAGCGGATCAAAAGCGCATCAGAGTGCACCCGGTCCTAGCCTTCGCCGAAAGGACATTCCGGCCCCTCCGCCGCCCTCTCCGGCTACCTATTCGGACCTTCAAGAGCTCAAGGCAAATATGGAGGGTCTCCAAGACGACACCAAGTCGCGAAGCATAGAAGCAGAAGCTAGCGAGCAATCTGCGAAGAAATTGTCTTCCGTGCAGCCAAAGCCAGTCCTAGAGGTCGCTACGGCTGCGCTCAAAGTATCAGAAAGTCCAGTTGAGAAGGTCATAGCGCCCACAGCGGAGTGCAGCATGAGTGCTGCAGAGATGGACGACAACGACGTGTTCTACGACGCCCGTAGCGAGGACTCTGGTGGTGGCATCTTGCCCTTAGACGCCAGTGATTGTTCAAAAACAAAGGTATGAAATTTATTTTCCCCCTTCTCAATTCGTTCAGAACTAGGAGTTATACCTTAGGACTAAATGCCTTGGGTGATTTCAATTAATTAAGAAAAAATGCATGGATGTACTTACATATGTATACGTAGAATGGAGTAGGTGCCTGATCCTGTGCAGGGTGCATACGATTGGAGCAGGCGGATCGGTTTGGGCATCTTCTATTAACTCCAATTCGACAATTTAATAGGAATGGCACTATTTAATTTCAATTCGCTGTCAAAGTTCTTAGATTTCTCACCGGAGGTGGTCAAGCATCGATAGCTGATCGTTTCTGCGTTAGAGATGGCCATTATCGATGCTTCGATAACCATAATCCTTGTATACAGTTTATTCCATAAACTACAAACTAATTGTACATTTATGTACAGTGTACAACGTACAAAGTATATATTTATGTACTAAAGCAAATGCGAGAGAGCAACACAAAAGGATGCCAATAGGAAACTGTAAATAAGCCAGGCAACGTGTCACGAATCACGACTATCGAGGTTATTTAAATATCTATTTAAATATATATCGATGTTGGGCCACTTGCACCTCTGAAAGCACATGTTGAAATAAGGGTTTTTCGGCAAAATGGACGACGGGATTGAGAGTGAAGCTATGTCTGTTGATTCTTCGCTAGAAGTGGATGCTCCACAACCGGTGCACATGGAGTTGATTGTCTACGCAACAGCCTCCTGCCGATTGTTTTACATCCAAGACGATTCCGCCTGGCTAGAGTGGTCGTCGGAAGACCCTTGTGGCAAAGATCTCACCGCTCACCAAGCGTGCCACATGTTCCTGACAGAGGTCCTTCCCCAGATAGACACCTACCAGCTGCCGGAGAAGATTAGAAAGCGCTGCAAGCTTTTGACTCTGCATCCCTTGTTCCGACGCGTCGCCGAAGGCTATCGGTACATTGGAAGGGGCAGCGGGCTACCCGCACGCTTCATATTGCAGCCCAACCGAGATTTTCGTCTGCTTAGTGGTATTTCAAGGGTAAATATAGTTTTGATCTGAATATTACAATGGTGGTAACAGCTCTTAGTGACCCTAGCAGAGCGAGCCCGAAGGGAGATCCCACACCGTGCTTGTAGACAGCGAGGCTGTAGAACCCCAAACGTGCGTTGGGTACAATTTTAAGATTGACGTCGAAATGGCCGCTCTGTTGTCAATCTTTGTGTCCACGGATCAGGAGCTATCCATTGCCCAGATGCACGATCTGGCTGAGATTCACCGTCGCTTGCGCCGTGCCAAGCAATCGTTCGAGGACACTGCCAGTCTTGCTCCCTACCGTACTGAAGTCGATCACCTTGTGTACAACATGGATATTTTTGTTAAAATAAGAGAGAAGCTTTGTCGCGTAATGAGTAATTGCAAGAAGTATTAGAAACTGAGGATGCAACCGTATTTTAAAATGACTAAGGCCTAATGAATCCATTTTATAACTGAATCTCCCGAATTTTAATTTTACTATGTTTCAATTATATAATCTTGTATAAATGTTTACTTACTCCAAAATACGCGACTATTTTTATCCAACTACAAATGAATTATTGTATCTATCATGATTTTAATACATACATTTACACACAAGGGAAAACAAGAATATAATTATAAGCTACAAAAAAAAAAAAAGATTTTAATTAAATGATACTTTTATAGGGCCCGTCCGACATGGCGACAGCAACACAGGCTCTGGCAGAAACCATTGCTAACGAGAATCAAGGCAAGGCCGCCACTGACATCGAAATGGCGCACTCTGCCGAGGAAGTTGAGTCCCCACCTCCTGCTGAGCCTGCGCCAGAGAGACGAGAGTCAACCGTCGCAGGCAGACCGGAAGGGAATGCCATCAATATTGGCAGCGACCAAGCTGAGTCCACAAAGAAGCATCGAAGCCCAGCTGAGGAGGACAGGCCGCCCCCGCCGACACTGCCCCCTGCTGCAGAGAGCCAACTGGGTCTGAACTCCAGGTCCCGGCCCCCGTCTCCATCTCCAACTGCCTCTCCGCCTGCCCATAAGCCACCCGAACCCAGGGGTCCGACTTTGAAAGAGGAATACGAAAAAAGAAGCAAAACAAAACACGACAAAAAGGCCCCAATCCAACATGTTGCTATGCCATGTTTGGAGGGGCAGCCAGCAACACTTGGATTCGGGCTCCCCACAGCCAACAACACCAACGCTGGCAACACGAGCCTCACCAACATCGCCAGCAACAGCGCAGCCGAGCTCAGATTCAGTTGCAAGACGGTTGGCAACACGGACAGCGACAGCGCAGCGCCAGCGGTATCGCACAGGTATTTGCGCTCAACATACCTACATATAATGTGTAGCTAAATAGCCAAGAACTTGAACTTTATTCCGCACGGAAGCGGAAACGGAGGTGCAAATTCGAGTGTCAACAGTAGTGGCAGAGGAACACTTGTTGTTCCTTCTTACCCCCATGTGGAATCGAGATGGCCAGTCAGATGGCCCGAAAAAATTCGCTTCAATTTTCTTGTGTGCTCCCCAAAACCGAAGAAACGGTAGTGTCCCGGGTCATTAATAGTGAAGCCTGAAGCCTAAACATATTTAAAGGCTGTACGGAAACTCAACTTTCAGCTGTAGAGTGCGTTAATTAGGCTAGTGAATTTATTTGCATTCCACGAGAGTGAAATTGAGTGCGCAGCAGCTCCTGAGAGTGCTGCTTTGCGCCACATTTGGTACTACCTTGTGTTAGCCTCTCCTCGGAATTGGAATCGGAACTTCAAACTTTAATGCGACTGCCGTGGAGCGGAGGTGGGATGAGAAAGTACACCAGCTGCTTTTTCGCCAATTCGCTAACGGCGAGGACTCAGACCCCCGGACTCCATTGACCAGTGAGCAGATTAGATTCATAAAGTCCCTACAAAACTATTTATATATTTTTGTCTTGTCAAGCGAGAACTCATAAATAGTGCAGTACCACGCGTTCATATATTCGATTAGGAGGGGTGCTATAATTAAGCGCCAGGCTCAACGCCGCCTATCAAAGGGTTGAGACTCATTAAATACCTCCTTCCTTAGGGAAGGGCTCCCGGCGCCCTCGATGGCTTGTGATTAATCAACTAGTGCGATTCGGAGCAGTCTTGCCTAAGGGTGTGAACTGTCACCAGCTGGTGGAACTTAAACAATTTGATTACCAAAAGCCAATGAGTTGCTTTTGACAAGGGTAAACAAGGGAAATATCCCATTTCTGACAGACGCGACTGTATATTAAGAAAGAGTAAACATCTTGCGTGACAACACCTGCTTGTGCATCGTTCTTGAAGATGCTGAGGGGATAAGCCAATTGAAGAGTATAATTTTGATAAGAGAACGATTGTCCAGGGTCAGTTTAATTGAATCATTAATATTGGGCTCACAACAAAATTCGTATCCTGTGACACACGAGCTTGCATTACATTTATTAGATTGTAATAAAAGGGAGAGTGAGCCTCCCATGTCCCTACTTCGATAAAAATTCGGCAATCAATAATTTTCGCAAAGAGCAGTCCCCGGCTCCTGGCCCTCGCCAACGTGCGGAGCCCCCAATACGAGGCCGGCCTACATAAATCAATTTTGTCCTTTGTTTCCCCCGCATTGTGTTGGTATTCAATCATTTACCTCTACACTTATGTGTGTTCCACGCATTCATCTCCACACAACGCACAACCGCACTCCGCTGAATTGTTTGCAACTGGGAAACAAGGAGAAAATAATAATAATTTCATGTCATCCTTGTTTAACGGCCCCTCGATGTGTGCGTTACAAAACATTCGTTAAGTACACAGCGTTCCGCCAGAGAAATACTTTTTCTCGAGTCAGCCTAGGTGCCCCAGTATGGTGGTAGGTAGCTTAGCTATAGCTTTTCAATTAGACGCGTGTATTTCAAGCACGGCTAATTGAAAACAAGTTCAGTTCGCGGTGCTCTGCAAGAGCTCAGACAAGTGAGAAATCGAAATCGAAACCAGGGCCAACGACAAATCAAATCAGAAACCTATTCGCAGAGCTAGAGTGCGTTCGACTAAATTTCGGAGAAGTGTTTTGCGAAATTGGGGACGACCTTCAAAACCTTTGGGCCGACAAACAATAAAAGTTAACTGGCATTTTGCAATTGAAGCAGTGCAAATTGCATGCAGCCAGCCAGCCTACCTGGCAGTAGATAATTATGAGGCCTGATCATTACGGACACGATGTGCGGACTGCGCTGTGCGCTTGCAAATATGGTATGGAAAATGTGAAACTTGTTTCCTATGGCCACAACTTCATTTGGTCATTGGCTTTTAGTCAATGCCGCTGCAGTTTACCCAACGTTACCACATCGCACAGCCCGAAGAAGCGGCTCAGCGGCTCAGCTTCTGCTGGCTTGGCTAGTAAAAAGGCTAGCTGGCTGACTCTGACTCTGGCCCCAGTCGAAAGTGCAAGTTGACTAACAGGTATGCGAGATAATGCAATCGATTTGCTAGTACCCGTCCTCAGCATCGTCCTGCGCTCTGCTCTGCTCCCGGCGAAGACAAGTGCGGCCTAAAGTGATTGAAAACCAGTTTTATGAGCCATGCATGCCTCAGATGCGAGCGCAATGTGCAGTGGAGTTTCTGTGTATTTTTATTTTTATTTACGATATCCAAACCGGCAATCACTGCCTCTCAATAGACAGCGAGTTTTGGCTAAAAACAAAAATGTGCAAACATTTTTTAATGGAAACTTTCGTCCTCGTGGATGTTACCTATGTACGTGCTTTAACTAAGATCGAATAATCACTTTGTTGTTACAAAGTCAGCTTTAGAAGGCAAATAGTTTTCATTTGGGGTTGCACTCGGACAATTCAAATCGGCGTAAGAGAAAAATTCCTTGTTGAGTGACTACATTGTCCATTTAAACGACTTTCACTGTCGAGACATTGTGCATTGCACAGTTTCAAAATACATAAATAGGCAACATAAACTCTAAAGCCTTAAAAGGATCCAGCAGGTCGCACATTCTAACTTGAGTGAAAAGTCTAGCTAATGCATATATGCTCTCCTTAATGTTATTAATTACATTAAATTGTAATTAAGAGGCCGATCAACTTTTGATCACTCGGTAATGAAAGCATGGCCATTAAACTAATTTGAATTAAAGACGTAGTCCCAGGCACGCCTCTTTGAATATTTAATGGCAAAATTATGAGTGCAAACACGCAGAAATTATCCGAGAGCTTGCAGAAATAAAAACTCGCCCCGCGACCATGTGTGTGCCTGGGTATGCGGTGTGTAATTAGCGCTTTATTGCGAGAGAGTAGCTCACACTTCCTGTTTATTCCAGTGGCGGCGATGTCCTTTTACTCGAACACACTGACAAAGCCCGACTGGCTCAAAAGTGATGTATTACAACGAGTATACTGAGTATATTTCGACGTATTTAATGACTTGACTTGTGACGAATTCAAATATTTTCGTAGGCTGTCAAGAATCTTTGCAAATCCCACGCACTTCAAGATTTCTGAACATAACCAAACAAGTTGTGAATCTCACTTTATTGTGTGCTGCTCTGCTCTTTGGTGTAGGGTTAAAGTAATGAGGAAGTAAAAAGGAGAAACACCATGCAAAAGTGCGACCGTTGCCAGTGTGGATCGATACCTGGGACCCGGGAGAAGCATTAAGTTGCGAGACAAGAACTCAATGCATAAGAGACGGTCTTTAGATTCAGCGTGGTCCACATTCAATAAATGCCATCGCTTCCCAAATTGGACTAAAAGTTGTGACGCCCACACAACCAACAGCATTTGGGAGGCCGAGGCAACGAACCGAAATATATACTTGTTGTTGGCCATTGACCATTTTGGAATGACAAGTTTCAAGTTTTTAGGTGATTATATTCGTATGCCAAAAGCAGCAGCGTGGGGCGGCTGAAGCTGAAGAGCTTTCTTTGGATTTACGTTCTGAGCCTTTCGAGTTGTGGCATCTTCGCTCTATTATATTCCGGCCTATGCGGCGTCACTTAAAAACTCGAACTCAACATGAAAGATACATGCGTTGTAATAAGACAGGAGGGAGAGTGGCGAGTACGCCTCTTAAGAATAGCATCGTGTTAAGGCACGGTCCCGGAAGTGAACATCGGAGCTACTGGGTCCGCAAGTATTAGCTGACATGTAAAGTGGATACGTCAGTAGACGGTTATTGTCCCTTTCAGAAAAGCTGTCACTGACACTTTTTCGCCCAAGTATTGGCCAGACTAGTTACCCTAATTTAAAGTCAAGCTCTGCCGCTTATCGTCCCTGATGACACCCACCTCGTACCCTGCAATCCGAGCTTGGGCTGCATGCTCGTAAAAATATATACGTTTGTGCATTTATATCTCGTTCTCCGACTCGTTCAGCAACATTTTTTCCCACACACACGCTCACGCAATGCGCCACATGGAAAGAGATTTTCTTGCCACTTACCCACTGTACGTTTCAGGGTCAAGTTTATATGGCTTTTGGCAGCCTTCGGGTCGATCTTGGGCAGCGTTAAGCATGAGTAGCCAGCCCAGAAAAGTCAGAGGGCCCGCAAACTGTGGGTTTTGGCGGATGAATATTGTATCAGCAGCACACTCTGCCACTATGTGGCCACATCTCCACCGTCCTGCGCTGTCAGTTACCAGCAGTGGCAGCAACAAGGCAAAGCACTTACATTTGGTTAAGCGGCGCAGACTGCACTGCCGGCGTTAGTGGCTGCATTTGTGCAGATGTCAACGAGTTCAGGCGAGTGCTGAACCATGTTCCCGGGCATTGAACCGCCGTTCAAGCACCGGCACTCTGTGTCGATTAACCTAGCCATTAGGGCCGCCAGCAGAGCAGGTCTTTACTGTGTAGTATTAGGGCTAAATCAGATAAGTTACAAGTTACTTTGAGAACCCTCTCTGTCTGGTCGCCTCGGAACTAGAGCGGGCAGACCATCGATCTAAGATCGATTTTTTTTTCTACATATAAGCCAAGTAAAAATTCTGTTCATTGATGTTCTTCGTAGACATTAAGAACAAGCAAGAGAGGATTATTCAAAAATTTTAGTTTGGACATAAAGCAAACTTTCATTTCCGGTCCACGTTGTGTCGTGGTTCAAAAGCGAATAGGTATTTCAGGTGTGACTTGAAAGGCTCTACAGAAAACTGCTCATCTCTTCCAGTGAACCGATAACCGACACCGATGCACCCGTATCTGCTGTGGCCTCGGGGAATCCAGCACAGCTCCGAACACTAACGCGTCAGGACTACGCCTGCCTCGACTCCAGCGAGGCACAATCGGACGACAGTCACCTGACACGCGACTCCATCACCCGGGAGTCCCAGAACGACGAGCTCTCATCCTCGACACTCGAGAAACTAGACGTTAGCACTCTCCCACTGCCTGCTCTCCCGAAGCGCCGCCGCACCCGCTCCCGGACCAGTCCCTCGAAGCATCTTCAGCAGCGACAGCAGCAGCAGCAGCGTCATGAAGCCGTCGAAGATGTCACTGAGTCGCCTGAAGCAGCAGTCCAGCAGCCACTCAAGCCCCGACAGCGAGCAGTCACTCCAGAGTCCCAAAAGCACGCAGCAGAGATAAACACGCCGAAAAAGAACACATCGGCCCAGAAGCAGCAACGTCAGCCGCAACAGCAACAGCACCAGCAGTCACCACAAGCTCCGCCGCACCTTTCCGCTTTCCAGCAATACGTCGCAAAGAGGCGCGAAAGTCTCGAGGCGTCGAACCGTAGCTTCAACGAGAAGCTTGAGGCGCGCAGGATGCACTATCACCATATTGGTGGCGGCAGTGCCAATGGGAGCTCTGCGACCTCCCATCTAACGGCTGGCTCTAACGGAGTCCCCACCTATCTGTTCGGGGAACATTTCCATGGCCGAAACCCCATGGCGCCGGCCACAAACAAGGAGGAGATATTCCTTAACAAGTCCGGCTGGGTGCAGGTCAACACGAAGCGTGGCACTAGCAAGGATGACAACTGCGATGGCTATCGCCGCCTGAACTATGGCCAGCAGAATGGTGGCGGCCGCCCGGCAGTTCGCGCTGTTCCTATGGACCATGGGCGCCGCTCGGACCTGGCCCGCCAATCGTTCATCCAGCAGCACCAGCAGCAACCATCCGGCATTGGCATTTCGGAACCCAAGTTTATAGGCTCCAAGGTGGAGGAGCTAATTCAGAGGAACGAGGCGCGACTGGGCGGATACTCATCGCGGGAGGCGGCTCTGCGCCCAGGCTACCGGATCATCGACCCCCAGCTGGCTAACATTCTCAACGAACGACCAGGCTTTCTCCCAGTCAAAAGCCCCAATGACCTGGACTCGCCCATTACACCGATTTTGTCACCGCCCCCCGCTTTCCAGGACAACAGCCGCAGTGTGCGCCATCCGGAGCGTCATAAGCCAATGCGGTCCCAAGGTCCGCTCCCCTTGCCCGTGCCGCTCCAGTCTCAGACCCAGTTGGTCAGTCCGCATTCGGGCAACGGGTCCGTCAAGGGCATGGTCTTCTCACGCAGCTTCGAGTACGACACGCGTCGACCCCAGCCGCCCGACAACTATGTGGAGACCTTCTCTCGCAGCTTCGATGGCAACCTGTCGGAGCGTCCCCTCAACCTGGCCGTGCTGGCCGGGCAGCGGGAACGATCGCCCAACTTTAGCACCCTGACTGGAAACTCACCTAACTACCTAACGAAGAGGGAAAGCGGCGGCGGCAGCAGTGGTTCCCTACGTAGCCGGGATAACTCGCCCAAGTATCTGAATCCGCACACGGCGCAGACGACAGCATATTTGAATGCCGCTGTGAAGGAGGCGCCGCCTGTCTACAGCGTAGCTGCAACCGTCAGTCAGGCCAAGTATTCGCCACGCTCTCGCCACGAACGGACCGCTGAGCGCGCCAAGACCCACGCCCTCGGACGTTCACGCAAGTCCCAATTCAGTCGGGTAGGCAGCGCGGGACCTCTGGCGCCGCATCCTTCCGCCCCCAACGTGGGAGTGTCTCGGTTTCGCAGTTTCGATACGTCTAAGAGCCAGCGCCTCAACTCCTGTGACAGCGGAGCGAGATCAGGTAAGACGTTTTTTCTCTTCCTCTTTGCCCCTGTGCGCGTATGGGGCTGACTAATGTCCCATGATTAGGCAAATTGCAATGCCCCATTAGAAGGCAGTCCAGCGTTGTTAAAAGAGAAATGAATGCGAGACAATTTTTTGCTATATGTGTGACTGCCACTAATCATTTAGTAGTTTGTGGCCACAACAGTGGACAACCGATCCGGCATCTAAATCACAATTTATTTGACAGATCTCTCAAATGATGAGCTGGACAACGAGGATGGCGGCTTGAGCGAGTTCCTGTCGGCCGGAACTCACAAGTTTCCAAAAGCTGGGGCCACTACTGTCAGCATCTCGCCGTTCAAGATGCAGCGCCAGCGCTCCCTTACGCCCGATCGAAACGAGTCGCACAGTTCATCCACCAGCTTGCGGAAGCAACGCTCTCTGACCCCCGAATCCAGATCCCTGACTCCCGAGGAGCGACGCAAGAAGGGGTCGCAGCTCTCGTTGAGTGCTGGATCCCGCCAGAACTCCGGCTCCAGAAGCAATACCTTGGAGACTCGCAAGGACAAGACGCCTCCCAACATATCACGCAGCTCCTCGAGCTCTAGCTACAGTGGCGGCGATTCTCATGAGCCCCTCAACGCCAGCACCAGCTCAACTGTCACAGCCTCGGCCGCTGGTCCCGCAAGCAACTCGAGCAGTCACCGGCGGGCAATGGCCCACAATGCCGCCAAGCAGGCCGAACAGGAGCATCGCATTCGCCGATCCAGGTAGGTTCACACCCACGCCCTTACTGCTGCTTTTGCAGACATACCAACAAACTTCCTTGCAGATCTTTGCAGCTAAGCGAGCGCTCTCCGAATCGAACCCATAAGTCGATCGTTAATGTGGGTGCAGCGTCCGTCCAGCAGCAGCAACAGCAGCAGGCTTCAGCCGCGACGTATCAGCAGTCCCGGTTGCCGGTTGGTGGAGGCGTTTTCCCAACCACCATTCGAGCTCCAGCTGGATCCAAGTCGCATGCTAACCCCCCGGCGGCATCCAGTTCTTCTGTGAGGGTGCGGCAGAGCGAGGCGGACAAGGCACGCTCCTTCGACTTCGATTACAACAACTACAATCGCAGTGGTGGCCCTAAGGGATCAGTACGCTCCGCACACACCAGTGGCAGCGGTGGGGACAGCGGGAGCAACCAAAACTTGCGAGTTGAAAGGGAGTCCCGCTCCTTCGACGACGACTATCGCGAGGCTGTGCTAAACAACAACAACGGATGCAGTGGAAGCGCCAGCGTAAGTGGGCTGCGTTTCCTTCAGCCTGCTGCTGACCCCGCTCACGCGTCATCCTCCCGTCTCCGCAAGTCCAACTCTCCCGTCAACGCATCCGGCGTTGAGCACGGCGCGTCGCGTTCGCCGCAGTCCTCGGGATCCTCGTCTAACAATCTCCACCAGCCGCCGCGGCAGTCTGGCAGCCCCCAGAGCTACGGGACGCGGCTGTGCGACCACGAGCTAACGTACGACATGCTACGAAAGTCGCCAATCATGAACTTCAGGCGGGGGGACAGCAGCGACTATGAGCTGCCCGTGATGCTCCGCAACCGGGAGACCATCAACTCCGGCGGCAACAGCGAGCTTAACTTTATGAGCAACGAAACGCGCATCTACGAACACCCGACTACGGTGCTAAAGCCACAGCGATCCCTCCGCCAGAGTCCGGGGTCGCGGGACGACCTGACCCTGGAGATGGCGGTGGGAGTGGGTGGCGACTACATTTACAGACAGGCAGCAACCCAGCCGCGCAGCAGCAGGTACTAGCTCCGACACCCTCACAGCTGTCAGCACTCACACGAAAGGGGGATTCTCGACGAGAATCAGAATCCCTTCTAACTTTGTATTAACCTATTCCCCGAACTAATATGCAAGAGGGCCCAAGCCCGCTCCTCCTCGAACCAAGTTTAGCAGCGCCCAAGGTACTACTAACCCGACCAGAGCCAGCACCCGTGCGTAAAGACTGCTTATGCATACCAACTAATCTATGAACTAACCGAATTTATTAACTCTGCGGTGGAGGCAGCCTAACTCCTTTCTCCTAGTATTTATTTTGAGCGCCGGGCCACGCTGGTTCGTTCAAAAAGCACGTACTAACATAAATCAACAGTAGAAGGAATAGCTGAAATGGTATATATAATGTCCAGAACAAACGGTCCCACCACAGAAGTTCTGTGTCGCAGGACACCCCCTTCATTAGACCCTCTGGTTGAATGAGATTACTAAAGCCTGTGCTGTGTGTGGCTTACGCATTCCGTGTGGTTTTTTAGTAACACGACAGAGTTCCCCCCAACGGCCACCACCAAGAGCTGCTCGAAGACCTTAGATACCTGCGACTATTGGCCGCGATGCGCGGCTTGTCAGGAAGGAAGTGCACCCGGCCCGGTCAAGAGAGACCAGTCCAAGGCGGAAGTGTCCCTTATCGAGCTGCAGCCGCCTTCGCAGCCCCACGTCGTTTCAGTGGCCGTTAACAAAAGCCCAAGAGAGTGTGTTCAACGAGTCGTCGAGGCGAGAGTTTCCAATCCGTCGTGGACCTTCTTGTGCAGCGGAATGGCCAGCACTCGTCATCCCCCACAGCAGACACAGCATGTGGGGAGAGAGAAGAAGGACAAGTCCCAAAAGGTTGCGGCAGAGGAGGATATTGCGCTCAGGTGAGTTTTGCTTTTTAACTTCCGAAGAGACAGATTGCTCCTAGGATCCCCTGCTCCTCCTGCTAATGGCTTCAACTGGCCAAGCCATTAGCGATTGACAAGCTCCGGCAGGGACAGGGGCAGGTTCGCAGCTGGGGCTTTCCAAGTACCATTAAACATGACAGATAACAATGAAAATGAGTGGCGACAGCGGAATGAGATTGGATACTGTCAATAATGGATAATAGTCATCAATATGATATTTTCCCTTTTCAGCAGCAGTCAGAGCGGTGCCCAGGACCCGGCAGCCCAAGCCGAAGGAAACAAGTGCCACAGGAGAAGCAAGGGCGTCAGAAGGGGACGTAGTCGGTCCCTGCCAAGTCTGACGCCACGGAGATATAGGACTGACGGGTGAGACATTTTCGTTCGCCTTTACGTATTTTATTTTTGGATATTTCAATTAGCGTTGTGAGCCCGCTAAATTCGGAAGCACAAGAATGCTGTTGCTGTCACTGTTCATTAGCCTTTAATAGATCGATGTTCAATTATATTCCAAGCCCTCCGCAGGTGACCCAATGCCATCCAGCGAGGTGTCAGGCGTCGGTATACAATGCTGGCAATTGTATTTATATCGAGCGCCACCACTTCCTGGCAGCAGCAGGACAAGCACAGGCACATGCACTGGCTGGCCCAGTCAAAGGGACCCAGCAAAGTCTGGGCCTCCTCCTTATTGTCAAACAAATAAACAGCCGGTAGAACTAGCCCCAGCTTCCTCCTCCTCCCATGTCCTGCCGCCGAGTTCAGCGACCCACTGCTCGACTCGTCTATAGACACAGATTTGAACATCGTTTTACTCTCGCCCTCCTCCTTCCTCTGTGTCCCTGCGTCCACGCATCCTCGTGCCCCCTGCCTGGCGCCATAAATAAGCAATGATGCTGCCTGCCTGTGGGCGCTGCGAGAGCGTGTGTGTGCGAAAGCGTGCTTTTGTGCCAGAGGCAATAGCTACATAAGTAAAACCGGCAACCAGTATTGACAGAGATTGCTTTTGTCACGGAACGTCTGTAAATTAGTCTCTTTGAAAAGCTTCTTTAAGACTAGTTCCTCTCCTTGGTGGCCACAGGTTGATATATACATATGTATATATATTAGTAATTTTGAGAATTTAAGGATGAATAATAAATTAAAGGACAGGTTTTTACTTTAAAAAATTTGGGAAAATTAAAGCTTAAAAATAGTATAACTAAGCTAAAAATACATTAATTCGAATTCGGAAAACTGTTCTGAGTTAGTTTTTACAAGGCTAATAAGACTGCATACTGATTTCAATTAATTTTAAAATTTATTTTTTTCGAATTTTTTTTTTACAATTTAACAATTAAACCCCTTAAAAGTTTCGACAAAAATTTTAAAATTTTTTATTCTACCAAACGCAGATAGATCGACTCGGCTGTTGATGCTGATCAAGAATATATATGATTTATGGGGTCGGAAATGACTCCTTCACTATGTTCTGTGCTTCTGACTGATATTATAGAGCCCCGAAAGGAGTATTAAAATTTTAATATTTATCCTCCTTAATTTTGGGCAATTAAAGACTAAAATTAGTATAACTAAGCTAAAAACACATTAATTTGAAATCGGAAAACTGTTCTGAGTTAGTTTTTGCAAGGCTAATAAGACTGCATACTGATTTTCAATTAATTTTAAAATTAATTTTTTTCGATTTTTTTTTACAATTTAACAATTAAACCCCTTAAAAGTTTTGAAAAAATTTTAAACATTTTTTATTCTACCAATCACAGCTAGATCGACTCGGCTGTTGATGCTGATCAAGAATATATTTCATTTATAGGGTCGAAAATGACTCCTTCACTGAGTTCTGTGCTTCTGACTGATATTAATATACCCCGAAAGGAGTATTCAAATTTAAATATTTATCCTCTATAATTTTGGGCAGTTAAAGCTTAAAAATAGTATAACTAAGCTAAAAATACATTAATTTGAAATCGGAAAACTGTTCTGATTTAGTTTTTACAAGGCTAATAAGACTGCATACTGATTTTCAATTAATTTTAAAATTCATTTTTTTCGATTTTTTTCTGACAATTTAACAATTAAACCCCTTAAAAGTTTTGACAAAAATTTTAAAATTTTTTATTCTACCAAACACAGCTAGATCGACTCGGCTGTTGATGCTGATCAAGAATATATATGATTTATAGGGTCGGAAATGACTCCTTCACTATGTTCTGACTGATATTATAGAACCCCGAAAGGAGTATTCAAATTTAAATATTTATCCTCTATAATTTTGGGCAGTTAAAGCTTAAAAATAGTATAACTAAGCTAAAAATACATTAATTTGAAATCGGAAAACTGTTCTGATTTAGTTTTTACAAGGCTAATAAGACTGCATACTGATTTTCAATTAATTTTAAAATTCATTTTTTTCGATTTTTTTCTGACAATTTAACAATTAAACCCCTTAAAAGTTTTGACAAAAATTTTAAAATTTATTCTACCAAACACAGCTAGATCGACTCGGCTGTTGATGCTGATCAAGAATATATATGATTTATAGGGTCGGAAATGACTCCTTCACTATGTTCTGTGCTTCTGACTGATATTATAGAGCCCCGAAAGGAGTATTAAAATTTTAATATTTATCCTCCTTAATTTTGGGCAATTAAAGACTAAAATTAGTATAACTAAGCTAAAAACACATTAATTTGAAATCGGAAAACTGTTCTGAGTTAGTTTTTGCAAGGCTAATAAGACTGCATACTGATTTTCAATTAATTTTAAAATTCATTTTTTTTCGAATTTTTTTTTACAATTTAACAATTAAACCCCTTAAAAGTTTCGACAAAAATTTTAAAATTTTTTATTCTACCAATCACAGCTAGATCGACTCGGCTGTTGATGCTGATCAAGAATATATTTGATTTATGGGGTCGGAAATGACTCCTTCACTATGTTCTGTGCTTCTGACTGATATTATAGAGCCCCGAAAGGAGTAAACAAATTTAAATACTTATCCTCCATAATTTTGGGCAATTAAAGACTAAAATTAGTATAACTAAGCTAAAAACACATTAATTTGAAATCGGAAAACTGTTCTGAGTTAGTTTTTGCAAGGCTAATAAGACTGCATACTGATTTTCAATTAATTTTAAAATTCATTTTTTTCGATTTTTTTCTGACAATTTAACAATTAAACCCCTTAAAAGTTTTGACAAAAATTTTAAAATTTATTCTACCAAACACAGCTAGATCGACTCGGCTGTTGATGCTGATCAAGAATATATATGATTTATAGGGTCGGAAATGACTCCTTCACTATGTTCTGACTGATATTATAGAACCCCGAAAGGAGTATTCAAATTTAAATATTTATCCTCTATAATTTTGGGCAGTTAAAGCTTAAAAATAGTATAACTAAGCTAAAAATACATTAATTTGAAATCGGAAAACTGTTCTGATTTAGTTTTTACAAGGCTAATAAGACTGCATACTGATTTTCAATTAATTTTAAAATTCATTTTTTTCGATTTTTTTCTGACAATTTAACAATTAAACCCCTTAAAAGTTTTGACAAAAATTTTAAAATTTATTCTACCAAACACAGCTAGATCGACTCGGCTGTTGATGCTGATCAAGAATATATTTGATTTATGGGGTCGGAAATGACTCCTTCACTATGTTCTGTGCTTCTGACTGATATTATAGAGCCCCGAAAGGAGTAAACAAATTTAAATACTTATCCTCCATAATTTTGGGCAATTAAAGACTAAAATTAGTATAACTAAGCTAAAAACACATTAATTTGAAATCGGAAAACTGTTCTGAGTTAGTTTTTGCAAGGCTAATAAGACTGCATACTGATTTTCAATTAATTTTAAAATTCATTTTTTTTCGAATTTTTTTTTACAATTTAACAATTAAACCCCTTAAAAGTTTCGACAAAAATTTTAAAATTTTTTATTCTACCAATCACAGCTAGATCGACTCGGCTGTTGATGCTGATCAAGAATATATTTGATTTATAGGGTCGAAAATGACTCCTTCACTGAGTTCTGTGCTTCTGACTGATATTAATATACCCCGAAAGGAGTATTCAAATTTAAATATTTATCCTCTATAATTTTGGGCAGTTAAAGCTTAAAAATAGTATAACTAAGCTAAAAATACATTAATTTGAAATCGGAAAACTGTTCTGATTTAGTTTTTACAAGGCTAATAAGACTGCATACTGATTTTCAATTAATTTTAAAATTCATTTTTTTCGATTTTTTTCTGACAATTTAACAATTAAACCCCTTAAAAGTTTTGACAAAAATTTTAAAATTTATTCTACCAAACACAGCTAGATCGACTCGGCTGTTGATGCTGATCAAGAATATATATGATTTATGGGGTCGGAAATGACTCCTTCACTATGTTCTGTGCTTCTGACTGATATTATAGAGCCCCGAAAAGAGTATTAAAATTTAAATATTTATGATCCATAATTTTGGGCAATTTAAAGCTTAATAATAGAATAACTACAAATACTTTAATTTGAATTCGGAAAACTGTTATGGTCAGAAATAAAAACAAATGTATAGGAATGTCGGGATTTGTTGCATACCTTTGGGCTTTCTTAAAACAAAACAAACAAACAAAAATTCAATTTTTTGTGTATTTAAAGAGACAAACAAAAATGATAAACCGATATGGCTATTTATAAAATATTCGTGTGATTACCGAAATGCTTAATAGTTTAAGTTTTTCTATACATAAATATATATATACTTAGTTTTATGGCGGGCACTGGCACAAATCTCAGTTTCAAAAAGCGCGCGAAGGTGAATTTCCCTTTTCACCTAGTGCGAGCCATATAGCCGCACTGCTCAGTCTCGCTAGTCGCTTACGGGCGCCATGCCTATTGCTGTTGCCTCGCGCTTTTCAACACAACAGCTGTTTACTCTCACCTCGGTGCAATAAGTATCAGTGCTGCCACTTTTTGAGCAAAGAAATAAAAAAAAGCTAAATAAGAATTGGTAACCGAATTTTATATGGGAAAATTATCTGGAAAAGGTGTCATGAACATGTCAGAGAATTTCTTAGCAGAATTAGGTGAACTAATAGGAATATTTGCACTCACTTAATATCTCAAATCTCTGATCGTGATTGCAATTTTAAGAAAAGCAAAAAATAGCGAATTATATGTTATAAAATATTATATTTCTTCTAAACTTTTTCCCGCATCTGAATTTCAAAAAAAGCCAAATTGACGGGGAAAAAGCTAAAGTGGCAGCCTGTATACTTTTGAGTGTCTACATCTACTAAAAAAAACACGAACGAAGAAAAACACTCGAACGAAGCAGACGCGCCGCTCGGAAAGTTGAAAATGCATTTATAGCAAAAGGTGCGCGCGCCGTTCCACCCCCGTGAATGAAACTGTGTGTTGGCTCAGCTGTTTGGCATCATTTTCGCATGTACATCCAGCGATTACCAAATCCTGAGCTAAGAAACCGCGGTAATAGCGCCAAAGGTGCCCAGTGTCGTCAATTATTAGCCCTGCCGTCGAGAACCGTGCAATTGCAAAGAGAAGAACAAAGCTAAAATTCCCAAAGAGTCCGCTGCTGCCGGTTGCTTTGCCAGTGGGCGTCCGGGCGTGTGTATCTGTGAGTGGTGCTGAGTGTAGGTGTTGCTGGCATTCTCGCGAACGCTTGGGCAGAAGCCAAAATGTGTGAACGCTTGGGCAACCGCGCAAATAGCGCATCTAAATAAGAAGGAACCATAAGCGAAAATCAATAACGCCGACCCGCGGCACAGTTTATTACGCAAAGCAGCGAAAATGTCTACAACGACAATGAGTTTGCCCAGGACCGCGCAGGCTGCACTGCAGCAGGGGCGCGAAAACGACGACTTCGGCGCCGACGATGGCAGGCGAGGTGACGGAGACGAAGCCGTTGCTGGGGAGACGGCGGCACCCGGTGGCGTCGCGGGATCCGATAGTGGGCGTGCTTCGGCCACGGAGTTCGATGGCGTGGCCGAGGAGCTGCCCGCCCCGGCTACGGCGCAGTTAAGGGACACCGGCGGCGGGGGTGTTTACGCCAGCCGCGGCTCCCACTCTAAATGGTATCTCCTGCCCGAGGAGGACTCGCCGTCCTCGCCGTCCCCTACGGGGGAGTGCAATGGAGCAGCAGAGGATATCTGCGAAGGGGATGCTTCAACGATGTAAGTTGACGGAAATCAAATTAATTGGCCCTTTATGTGATATTACAACTGGGTGTGTAGGAAGGCTGCATACGCTTCTGTATTATCCCCTCTTTCCTCCCATTTAACGCAGTTAATTTCGCGGTCCATTTGCCAGTTACTTCTGCCTCTTGACCGAGTGTCTGTTGACTTTTCCCTCTTCCTCGATGCTCGGCCTGTTTACCGGACTAATCAGCCGTACATAATTTCCCGTGACCTGTTGAGGCGTCACAGGACTCACAGATGCCGCCTGGTCCTGCTCAGGGATTTCCATCACGTTCAGCCCCGCTCCCTGTCCCAGTCCCTTCTGCCGTCACATTTGATTCTTTTGCTTTTCCCGACTTATTTTGGGGTAAATGTGCGGCGAGTTCCCCACACTCTGCGGCAGGCGGCTATTTTTAGAAGTGTATGCAAAAACTTGCTCTGTTAATATTGTCATGGCGTCGAGCATTTTTCGTTGCTCTTGTGGTTTCATACATAGACTCGTAGAGCCAAAGGGTATACTTTTTTAGAAACATCTATGTTTTTTACGGTTATCGTTGTTTTTAAAGCATCTCCTCCAAATAAGTTAAATGATCCGAGTATGTCAATTTATTTACTTTTAAACTAATTGTCCCTTGGTCGATGTTTTATACGGTACCTCAGGGTCGAGAGGCACTCGAATTAGACGTTTTTCCTGTTTATGTCTTTATCTTGGGTTGAAGCGCAAATAAATGCGTAGTGTAACGCAAAGATTACCGCTTCGTAGAAAGATTGGGGAAACCACAAGTTATGACGACTCCCCAAATATAGAAGAGAACAGCGACTCAATCACTTTAATGTTTAAATTCCATTGCCTCGCCACCAAGACTCCTCCTGGACGGCATTCCGATCGAACTTGTCGTGGCGGTGCACCATATATGGACGACGGCTGTCAACAACTGAATCTTTCACTGTCACATAATAAGTGGCAGTAGTCAGTCGAACCAATTTATGCTCGGACTTCGGCTTATGCAATCACCGAAACAAGTTGATGAAAAATTAAGGGATCTACGCTAAACGTTATGTGTTTGTATACCAAGAACTGGATTCTGATAAAGATTTTATATGGGGAGTTTACCTACTGGCTTTCAGGTTTCTACCCCCCCCAAACAGCTCTCAGCGAGAACGAAAAATATATGTGCTACACTCACGAGCAATCGGGTCAGGCTCGTTATATTTTCTCAATGTTTGCTTGGTTGACCCTATTTGCTCATACAGAACTCCGCCGAGCAAAGGCAAGATAAAACGTAGAAGTAGTGACAAACTCCAGCTACATTTGCCACAAAGAGTTATCGACTTAACAAAAAGTTTTTTATTAACCGGACATCTGCAGGCTTTTAAAAGTGAATTTGAGCAGCTAAAACTCAAGTTATGTTTCTTAACCAAACTTCTAACCGGCCAAAGACCATCCACGCTATTAGTCAGTCTCATAACGATGACAACATGAAATTGTAAAGCAGATTGCACTCAATTCTATAGAAGTACGTGACTAGTCTTCTGCCTGTCACTTCGTATCCCAAAGATAAACTCCTCTGCAGTCGACCGACTCACACCAGGACAGGGTGTGATTAAGTGAATTTCCCATCCGATATCATTGTCGAGTGCATATGCTTGTGCGTTAAACAATAAGCCCGTCAGCCACCAGCTACCAGCTAGCTGTTTTCCCAAACCCGTTGCGTAAATCTCTGTTTGCAAAGGAGCAACAGCCTCGTGCAACAGTACATGAGTGCAGAAGGAAGGCCCACAGCCACTCCCTGGGTTGTTGTAGCCTAGATTAACACATATTACCACTCATTTCCACGGTGTGCAGCCAGGTTTCACAATTGAGTGAAATGTTTGGCGCTCGTAAAATATATTGACAGCGCGGCGGCAGCTCGCGGCGCGCAGTGGAAAGTCGTATTTTTGGGCACGAAAGCATTTGGATAAAATAATGTTTAATTATGTTACATATAAGATTCCCCAAGCAGAGTCGGCCCAGGGAAAGTTATAGCGCTAAGGCAACCACCACATCTGCTGACCATGCGTTGTTGGGTGCTGGTGCTGGTGCCGGTGCCGAATACGCTGGGTTTCCAATTCGTTTTCATTTCCATTTTACTGGCAGTGGCAGTGGCAGCCGGCAAATCAAAACAAGTGCAGCAGGGCAGGGCAGCCAGCCCGCAAACAATAAAGTTTTGCAGCCCAAGTTCTCGTTGTGTAAATAAGGCATTAAGGCTAAAAATGCAATGAACGTTGCCTACTGCCACTGCCACAGCCCGAGAGGGGCGGAGCTCAGAGCTCGTTCCGTTCCCTGGCACTTGGAGAACTTGTCACTGCAGGAAAGCTGCTCTGACAGCTGACGGCGTATCTGGCTGTTAGTTAGAAGTCAGATGCTCCGCGGACCAGGGTTTTCAGAGGGGGGCATCCGAACGAGCTCCTTGACATTTTCAGGCCAAAAATGCATTTACAATGCGTTGGCGTAAACGTTTGGGCGGACACTTGGTACGAGGCCCGGCTAATGGGATATTAATTAATATTATTCAATGCCCGGAGGGTGGGCAGGTGGTCCTCCCCCTGGCCGGTCATTAAGCACATCTCTTTGGTTAATTAGTTACCTTCGTGTCTGTCATTAATCAGCGGCCCAACTGGATTCATGCTTTTCATTATTTTTCCCTACCCCCTCAAGAATGTCACACTTCTTCCGCTGGAATCTGGCAAGGTAGGGCGTTAGGGTATTTAATGCTTCGACCATTCTACTTCAGCCTGCTTGGAGCACTTCAAGAACGCCAGCCATGTTTTGGGCCGGTAATTAGTTGCTTTGTTTGCCGAAATAGAATTTTGGTCGAGCGACACCTTATCCCAGTTTACGGAAATTAAAAACACAAAACTGAAAACTGAAACACGGGGCGGCACGAAGACAGTGCAGAAACGTTTCAGCAGCAAAGCCTCGACCGGAATGGAAATAATCAGATGATTTCAGTTTCGTTGCCGTTGACTAACTTTGTTGGCGCTTTGTAAGCCTCTGGCGCTGTTCGTGTTCTCCAGAGTCAGAGTCGGAATCTAAAAAAGTCATTAAGAAATCAAAGTAAAGCCAAACCACTTTAATTGCCTGTCATTAGTAATTCTTGCTATTAAGCTAGTCTTTTAGATGGTTTTCATGGTGTTGCAGCTCACGCCAAGTCCAGTAGTGTAGTAGTGGTATAGTTTTGACGGAGCATCGCCCCAGCTCCAAGTTCTCTCTCTGCATTGGTAACTATCGTGAGCCTTAAGATTGGATCATAGAGCAGCTTCTTGTCGAGAAACAGAGTTGAGAGACGTTTGCAGTGCCGTTTCATGGCATAAATCAAGTCATACCAGCAATTAACCACGTATTTACGACACAAAAAAGATTTCAAGTGTACAGAGAAAAGACTTTCGCTTTCAAATCAAAAACCGCTGCTGCAGTTTTCCTTGGTATTTCCGTGTGCCCCCGTACCCAGCCACATGAAGCAATGCCTGAGTCATTGCCACATCACGCATGCCTTTATCCGAAAGTCATTTCCAATTTGACCCCAACAACCCATCAAGATTAAGAAAAACAAAAGATCCGCCTATATATGTAGTTTGCTTAGACGTCCGGATTCTGTTATTTTGTAGATTCACCTGATCGAGTTCGAAATAAAGTGTTGCTCGGTTCTTAAAGTTGCTTAAAACCCAGAAACTCCACATGTCCGCAGAAAAGCGGACAGTACGGTTTCTATAAGCCGATTTACCGTACTTCTATGCTCTGTTCTAGGGGGAGTCCATCAATGTCCAGAGCATCTATCAACCCAAAACCAGATCTATTCCTATTTCTGGCCTTCCGCAGTAAACAAACAAGTTGCCCAGCTGCCGCGCGTGCCCCGTCCCCAGCCGGTGTGCATCTGCCATCACTTATTGTTTCTGGCTGCCACAGCTATTGTATTTACGAAACGATCATTACCATTGGCTCCGAACTCCTATTTCGGGCGCTCGTCTGCTTGTGGTTTACAATCCAAGAAGTTGTAGCTTGTTGCGCTTGCGTTCTCTGGAAAAGGTTAGGCGTGTCTTCTCTACCTCTGCCCATGCCACGAGTGGATACATTTGGAATTAGTAGTCTGAACATGGTTTTTGGTACGCAGGTGAATGCACTTTCAGTTTACCTAGTCTGGCGCATGTCGTCACTCCCTTTGGATTGAATACTTTCAGGTTTGGAGCGAAGTCTGGCGAGATTACTTACGTAACCAAGCGGCCTTTACTGCCTGGAATTTGGTCTCGGTTCTCAACGGAGATAACAAAGCTTTCCTGGCTTTGAAATTTGTGTTTTCAAAGCCGCAAATCCTCTCCACTATCTGTCCGTAATCAGCCCCCCAATGCCACCCAATGAGTCCCCTTATCAATAGTAACTGGCTGAGCTTTCTTTCGCGTTTGCGGGCATAATGAGTTCCGAGAGCGAGGAAACCATGCTAAAGTCATTAGTAAATGAATTAAGTTTTTAATTGTCCGTTTTATTTTACTTCAGCCCAACGGGCGTGGGGCGAGTTCATCGAGTTCGTTGCGCCGGCGCTGTGTCAGGTCCGGTAAGGGACTCATTCGAAAGTTGGTTTGCGCGACAAAAGTGCCTACTTTTGCGTAATTACCGACTCTCTCTCTCTTTCTGTTAATCCAGATGCAATTCAATACGCTATAGCACACACACACACAGATTCAGATTCATAAATTGTAACAAATACGGAAATGGTGCACATATCGTTCCCTTTTTGTCAGTGTAAAGACTTATTGAGTTACCGCACTTTGAATTGAATGAATGCATAGCCGGGTAACCACATAGGCCAACAACTGCCTGCTCGATGTGCCGTTCGGATGTGCATTTCCAAACAGTAAATCATGCAACCCACTCACTTAATATGTATACAATAAAATATAATAATTAATAACGCGACTGCGGCACAGAAAGTCTCCGGTTCTGGGCCAAACCCCCGCCAACTCCTTGGCAATCAGGGCATGTCGGAGTTGGGAATTGCATGCGCACCTCGTCGGTTCTCAAGCACATGCGTGCTTGCGTCGCGTCTTTGTATTCTTTCCGTACTTCCTCTGTCTCCGCCTGCCTCTTCCTGTCCGCTCCCCAGTTCCTCTTCGGCCTTTCTTAATTATACAGTCAAATTTGTAACAAAAACCCACTTCAAAGTCACCATCCCATCTTTGTCGCTGGCGAGAATTAATGCCTGGTCGGGCTGGGGCCCTGTTCATTCTTGACTGCCTCTATTCTTAATGACGACTACAAGAGGGTAGCCAGAATTAGGCCATTAAAGGCTGAGAATAATTTAAAATTACCACCGTAGATTCGCCGTTTTAGTGACGAAATATCATAAGGCGACGAGTTGTGTTTGCGGAAAGTAATTCATGATGAGTCATTTCTATATTTGCCAGGCACTTGCGTAGCCGTAGCAATCCAGATGTGACTGCCTCTCATCCATTCATTATTATTTCTGCATTATTTCGCCGCGAGCAGGGGAATCACCACCTTCCACTTGCACCCCTTCATCAAGGCTTCAATTGAAGCGGCAACCACGTTTCCTCCCACTGCCTGTGCCGAGTTTTATAAATATGCACACGCAGATGCCCTTCCTACTTGCATTCGTAATGCACTTCACTCGTGCTCCCCCTGTTCATTGAAACGCGGCCCCTCTGAGGTGCATCGTGGGGTTGATGGCTCATTGGGCCACTGCTGGCTGCTGTGTCTTGATGTTTTACGGAGACATTCCGATTTTTTCTTGCTATAAATTGACTAATTTCGTTTTTATGCCTACAAACCTGTCTGCCATTCTGTAATATCGAGCCTCACACTGATTCCCAGCCAGCAACATAATGCCCTGCTTGTTCCGGAGGGCTCGTCCGAATTCGAATTCATTTTCCCGCTGCGCAGCTGACAGCCGGCCAGTCATTCCGCACTTTGGGTCTGTGATAATTTCTGGATAAAACTGTGCCGCTCCTCCTTTTCATTGTCGCTGCTTGTCGGCGGCATGTTTATAGTACGGTTAGCTGAAAAATTCTTGTTGTCCCAATAATTACAGGGGCCACGACGTGTGCGTTCTGCTTTGGGTGCTCCGTGTTTTCAAGACCCTGATCACATACCGATTACTCTGATTTCAGTTCAGAGTGTTTTACAAGCCTTACCTGCTTATACGAACATTTCAATTCCCCTGCTAAGCTTCATTTTTTAGTCCCAATCAATACTTTGGAAGGCGATGTAATGTGCCTTGTTTGTTCAATAATAATTTTATGCCTTTCAATTTGATTCGGTGATAAATTAAGCCAATTTGCGCTGGACTTGGCCATGCTGACCAGCGCAACGTGACTATTTAGTGGAATTCCGTATATCGCCCCGTTTAGCCACGCTCACCATGTGGTTCTCTAAAAAGTGTAAGTGCTGAGGTACAGCTCTTGTTCTTATTGCGAATAGCATTTTGCGCCTTTCCTGCCCAGGTAGTGGTTACTGGCAGTGAATGGCGACTCATCCGCGTTGCAACTACCTGTCCGAGTCGCAGAAACCGGTTTTTGCATTTCAGTTGCAGTTCCAGTTACTGCTTCTGCTTCTGCACCTTGCTTGGTTAAGCTCCCAGCTCCCAGCTCCCAGTTTATATGCAGATTACTGGGTGAAATTGTTTCAATATCACGACGCAACCTTGGAACGATGCCATGAGATAAGGTCAAGCCGGCTGCCCCCGGATGGGTCTGAGTTTGTTGTCGTTGAATGCCACAAATCTCAGCACCTGCGCCAGCTGATCCTGAACACTTCAAGTGCCCGAACATCCTGTGGCCCATTTTCCCCCATTGCGTGCGAGTTCCTCTTAAGAGGCGCCTGTTGTATTTCCGGCTGCATATCAGCTTTCAATGTTCGCTGGTTTCCGCGTTCCTAGGTGGTGGAAAATTTCGCCTGAATGCGGATTTTTATGCGTCATACGTTGGAGTACTTGTCAGGAGCGCTTTGCACCACCAAACCCTTACTCGGCGAAGATTCTCATTTCGAGAATATAGCACGGCTTGATGAATTATATTATTTTTGGCCACACGCCAGCAGTGTGGAGGAAGAGCTGGCAGGACTCGAAACCGGTTTGATGCCTGGAGCGGCAGATGTTTCCTTGCCCTCTCTCCACCGACTCATTGTTATCCTTTTTGAGTCGACCTGCCGCATTTGAGTTCATTTTCGATTTTGAGCCACATCAGCAGCAGCTGGATGCGACCCTGGACCTCAAATAGGCAGATGCCACTGAACTCAGGCTCTTCCGACTGGTGCTCTGCAACCACCACAGCAACACTGCAACACTCTCACTCAAAGTCCTTCCCCTATTTTGCGGCCGTTGAGTGCAACGAGCAGCTGAGCTAAGCGGCCATCCCCGAGTGTGTGCGACTGACTCAGTGAGGATCAGTCTGCCCCGAAACGCGAACGGAACGCACGCACGCACGCACGCACTCGCCGGAAGTCTTTCATAGCTATATCGGGATAATATAGAATGCAACGCAGTTAGTGGGTGGTGAAACAGTTTGATTATGGTCACATACCACATACGCTCTGACCTAACCCAGTTTAGTGTACCCCTTCTCACCGGAAAAGTAGAAAACAAGACCAACATGAACAAGAATAAAACGATTAAGAGTTACGGCGTTAAATCAGCGCCGGCATCCAGGCAGAATACGCCCAGGAAGAAGCGCTCTGCCGGCGTGGAGGGTCGTCGCTTCAGGACCTTGCAACGGTGAGAAAATTTTGAGGGAGAGAGTGGAACCAGAGCACTGCAGATGCTTCTTAGCCGGTTACATTTGCAGCATCTCAATCAGACGTTCCATTAATCATCTTCAACTGTACATCAAAGGAAATGGCTAGCCCCAAGGAAGTACCTTTGGGGCCCATTTCAGTCTAGAGTCAGAACATTCCCGAACTGCATTCCTTCACGCATACCAGATTTAATCCGTTTTTTGCAGCGAGCACCGAAAATACCCTCGCTCTCGGTCCTTTTCAGGCCTGCTGCTGCTGCTACTCGGGGAAGGTATAGGGCGGCTGTCACCGCAGGCGCAAACTATGCGCTCCTTGCATCTTTTTCTGCCTCTGAGCCTTCGTCTCACTCGGCGTGCTGCGACTGCGACTGCGAGTGCGTCCTGTTGATTCCTAAGGCCATACCCCGCACATCCCCGGGTCTTTCCCGGTCCTTAAGGGTCGTTTGATGGGCTGTTTGTTTTCCTTGTATGCCTGGAATTCCCAGAATTTATGGTGTTTGCTTACAATAAGCATACGGAAATGGAATTGGCCAAGTTTGCTTTAGATTCGGTTCGCGCAGTTTGCTTTCGGCTCACCTTCTCTGGCAGTAAGAAAATCCTTTTTCGGCATTTCCCAAGTCATTTACCTGCCTTGCCTACCAGGCCAGCACCTTGGTCGCCACATTTTCACACGCAAACACAACACAGTGGCGGTGCCCAGCCAATAGCTTGCCTTAGGTCACAGCAAAAGTAGACTTCTTTGAATTCGCTAAATTGCCCCGTGCCCTGTCCATGCACCCCTTCGCCAGTGCCGCCTAATGAGCGAATACCGAGGTTATGAAACGCTCCGCGAGGTCAGCCAATCTACCTGATCGGCGGCGCTAAATTTTACATAATTCACAGCGGGAAGCGCGGTGGCTACCGCTACCGTGCACCCGCGAGGCTGTCAACAGAAAAGATCTTTCACTAAACAGAATTTTGCTATTTTGTCTATTTTCAGAATGCCAAATACCGGAAATCAAGGAGTAAGGAACGGCTTGGTAAGTAACTCGCGCACTGCTGCGATGTCTGCCCAGCATTAGAGTTGTTTTTCAAAGAACTTCTCCAGAAATTGAAAATTAACGAGCAACTAATATTGACATACGGGCGAGGGTTTCTAACCAAGTGTATCGCGGTATACATATCTATGACCAGATGCACGATGATAGTGACAATCGGGAGGTCTCTGGCTCGATAGGATCGCGTTACCCCGACAGCTGTCGTTTCCCTGCTCAGAATTTAAATTGATTTATTTCGGTCGAGCGGCTGCAACAGCTGCGATTGGTATACAAATGTTTAGGTTTTGTCACACGCTGCTCTTGAACATATTTGTGCTTTCTGAGGGCTGAGGGGTCACGGCCAAGCAGCAAGAACAGCCAGCCCGGGAACATGATGCACTCCGAATGCTCTTAGGGTGGCAACGTTTTAACTGCAGTTCCGTTTATGGCCCCACCCCCATCAATGCCTGCTCTTCTGTCATTCCAACTCTTGAGTAGCGCCAGGGCCGTAAAGCTGCCACATAAAACGTACGCAGTTCTTGTAAATCCTTATCTGCCGAACTCGAATCCCTTAAAGTTTTACAGCCGAAACTGCGCTAATTAAACCGAATTTTACGATCGGAATAAAGCTTGCTCCAGGGCCACTTTCTCTGAAATGCACTTCGGAGGCGACACCCTGCAGCAAGGTGGCAAGAGTTCAATACTCCCGAAACTGAAGCAGCAGCAGGCCCGTCTAAGATGTTTCTATGATTTTATATAAGAAATGTTACAGCGAGGCATATCCGATTACTAGCCATCAACACTGCAACCGCAAGGCATGCCATCGTTCGTGTCAATAGGGACTTTCTCACTACTCCCCACTCCTGCCCAATCCGTGCTCCATTGTGGCCCTAGCAGGGCAACCGCAGATGAAAAGGGAGTTGGAAGTCACGGCTGACTTGGCCGCTACAGAAGCCCGTGAGGGCTCAGCGCACAGATGCTGTGGATGAACCCGAAATGTGATCTCTGCCAGCAGGAGGAGGGTGGGCCCTGCTGCCAATTTAATTTTGTGGCCACCAAATCGAAGGCTTCATGCTAAAGCGGTAATGGAAGCTCAAGGACGACGGACGACGGCACTATGTGCTCTGACAGCTCATTAAACTCATAGGACACTGGAGGTCTAGGGTCTGTGCGAGGGAACACATGTTTCCGGCCGCGTCTGTTTTCCCCGTTCCTAGTTCCTGGTTGCTAGCCATCATTAAGTCCTGTACGCTCAAGTCCCTAATGCTTTCCCTATGCAAATGCTGTTGTCGAAATGTGTTTTTAAATCACTTGAGGCCGAAGCCGAAGCCGTATTATAGGCTTATCCCTCCGCTTCCACATCTTCTGTTTACATTGCCAGTAGTCTGGGTTCACTGCGCTCATAAATAAAACTTTAAATGTTCTTCCCTTTAAAGAACAGGAGGTGAGGTGAAGAGTCTCTGTGCGTGACACTAGATTTACTTTTGAATCACATGTCTTCCAAACCGTGAACAGGGGAAGAATTTCCTCAGAAAGTTTTGAAGGGTTTTAAGCAGGCTCATTCAGTTAGTCATTAATTTACCACTGGGGAGGAACAACACAATCGATTAATTGAATTCCGCAATACTTCGCCATTTTAATTGCTTGAAAGCTAGGGGGCAGGATAAGTCGCTTAGAGTCCTGCCATTGTTCCCGAAGAAGGCATTGTCGCCGCTAGGTGACGTCGGACGCAAACTAATCACGCAAGACAAAGCCAGCAGGTTGACATTGGCCAAGCCACCAATGTATGTAGAGCGGTGCAATGCTGAGGTCGCAGACAATAGCTTGACCTATCCCGACCGCAGCGAACAAAAGCGAGCAACAGATGGCTCGTGCTGCTGCTGCTAGTAGATATTTCTTGCGCTAATCTAATCAAGCCACTTCAATCCAGACGCCCGACAATGGCACTTTCATACGGATTCGATCTCGAGGCCTTTATGTCCCTTAATGCAATATCTCCACCACAATGGGCCGGCCGTCCACTCACGACCGGGGCGACGACACCGGCACCGGCACCGGCACTCGTCAGTGCTCGCGATTCGCATTTGCAAGTCTCGCTGCGGCAATCAGTTATTACTTATCGCTTCGCTCGGTTACACCTGCCTGTGCCTGTGCGGTGCGCCCAGTGCTGAATGTGGCCCGGAGCTGGCCGCCAAGTCGAGGAGGAGCTATGAAGAAGCTGATTATACCCACGCTGATGGACACCTATGGCCTGATTAAGTTCTGGGACTTCGACACCGGCCCCGGCAGTGTGTCGCAATCCGCCAGGGGACGGGTCGACTTCAGCATGCCCGCCGACGACTCGATGCCCGGCGAACGCTACAAGTGGAGACCCCGCCGGCTCCAGGTCAGCCCTGAATAGCACAGCATTTAGCTTGCTCCCCATTATCGGTGTGATAAGTTTTTGGCCCCCGCCTCCTCCGATCCCGATCCCGGTGCCGCCTGCTCATATCAATTTGATTGTCAAACGAAAAGTAAAGCCCGATAAAAATAGGAGACATCATACCACAACTTATATCATCGCCATCGAACACGTATGTGTCTGTAGCTGTGTGCGTGCCACTTCAGTTTCGGTTCGATTTTTGCAGATTTCAGAGCTGTTCCGTCCTTGCCTCCCTCCCTCACCTCGTTTCGTGTCCAAGCCCCCAATGCTCCCCAATCCCGTTCCCACCAAACAATAGCGTAATAAACCATATTTCGTCATATTCCCAATCTTGAACACGGACCCCCTGACTATCGCACTATCGCACTCCGGTGAAATTGAAATTCTTGTGACAAATTCTACTCACAGGCATAGCCACAGCTACAGACACACGCACAGTCACCAGGTATCACTGCTGTTAATAATATAATACAAAACCCGGCCAATACGGTCATAAACAAAGCTGTGTAATGATAAGATATTTGTGGTTTCTCGTGAGAAGGAGCCGCATAGCCTCCCCACCGAAGCACTACGTAAGCGTCAGTTGCGTTAGGGCAAGGCCAGGGGCATCCATTCCAGGTGCCAGCCGGGCCAGATGATAAACAAGACTGTGCGGTGTTGCGGAACAGTAGTAATGGTGCAAACTTCTTTCTTACAGGCGCAGCAGATGCGGGCTGTCTCTAGTCCCACGCTGACAGAACCACTCTCGGTGCTGCCGCAACAGAAGCCAGACGAAAGCGCCGCGGATATGGCGACCACCACTGTCACAGGCCACAGCAGCAGCAGCAGCAGCGGAAATGGAGGTGGCAGTGTTGTCGGCGGTGGCCTGGGCGTTCTGCAGATGTTCAAGCGCACCCTGAACAACTTCAATAGCAAGAACCAACTGCACATCACTCCGCTGCCGCCGGCGGCCACAAACAGCAATGCGCCAAAGCCCAAGTCGTCGCCAACGACGCCGACCGTATCCATCACAGCCCCCGCTGTGGCGGCGACACCGACAGCCAGTAGCGAATCTGGTCCGGAGGGAGGCGATGCGAGCTCTGGCAAGTACAGATTCGGGCCCCTCATCTGGCGCACCTCCAAGGAGCGCCGCAAGACGAAGTTCAACCGGCGCGACAAGTGCAACTCAGGCGACTCTGGCATTCAGATCGAGCTGGAGCAGGATGAACAGTACTCCCGAGCACTGGCGGTCGGCGGCCAGGGAGGAGCTGTAACTTCCGTTTCCGTTAACGGGACGTCAAGTGGAGTCGAGTCCAAGATCAGAGCAATACGGCGCACCAACTCGGCCAAGGCGAGCAGCATCCTCGGACCCCTTGCCCTGAAATCAAAGAGCCCGAAGCACCCAAACATTGGGGAGTCGGGCAGAGGGGAACGCGAAGCACCCGAGTCTCTGCCCACTCGATCTCTAAGCCAACCCAATGGCCTAGAGACCTACGGCATGGGGCGCCCGGAGCTAGAGGACAGCGACAGCGACAGTGTCACATCGCACGATGAAGGTATGTAGACTGCGGGCGTGTGCAGACCCACTCAATTACGTTCAATTGGTCGGGCAGGCCAGCCTAATGTGTTGTCTCTTTGCTCCCCAGCTGTCAGCTACTACCCGACCATCTATGCGGAAGTTCTTTACAACTTCACGGCCGCGGGGCCGCAGGAGCTGGGCTTGGAGCGGGGAATGCTCATTGAAATATTGCGCAAGGAAGTCGGACCCTGGTGGTTTGGCCGCATAAAGAAGGAGGAGACCAATCTCGTGGAGGATATACTGGATCCCGAGCTGGGCTGGTTCCCCAAAGAGTTTGTGCGCATTATTCACTGCCCTGAGACAGACATCTTTTTCAACGAGCACAGAGCAGCGGCGGCTGATGCAGAAGCGGAGGCTAACGCGGAAGCGGAATTGTTGGCGGCCGGTGAAGGAGCGTGTGGCGGCGGTGAACCGACTATTCCTGTGCCTGTTGATGCGTTTGCAGAGGATGCGGATGTCACCGTAACGACGGACCAGAGCAACGTCACCCTGATTGTCATTGAATCCCCTCCAACCCCAATGAGTGCCCCAAGTGCCGACTCCCAGTTGAACCACAACACTATCCTGCGCCGAAGTGCTGTACGCGAGCTACTCGAAACGGAGGCCAATTATGTCAAGCTGCTGGCGGCCATTTGTGATGGGTAAGAGATAGAGACTCGCGGAAACAAGTAGACCGCAAGGCTAACCTTTCTCCCGCCCTAGATATCTGCCGGCCATGAGCAAGCGCATCGACATATTCTCGCCAAACAGTATTCAGCTGATCTTCTCAAACATTACGGCCATCTACAAGTTCCAGCGAAAGTTTCTCGAGGCCCTGCGACGAGGAATCGAGCAAAACCAGATTGCAAAGGTGTTTCTCAAAATGGTAAGTACAAAGCTTAATATTATCGAAATCAAGTTATTAAAACATTGTTCTTTCACCAACCAGCACAAAGGTTTTCTCTGTTATTCCACCTACTGCAACGCCTATCCCCGGGCACTGATCGAACTGGAGTCCTACGATCGCGTCAAGGACGCGCGCACCATCTTGGAGAAGTAAGTGAAATCTAGACAGAGATAAGCCTCGGGATGTATACTAACCAAGAACATTTACTCACAGCTGCCGCGAGTCTGAGAACCTGGCAGAACTTCCGCTGTCCGCCCATCTCCTGGCCCCCGTGCAGCGCATCTGTCGCTACCCCCTGCACCTTAACGAGATCATCAAGACGGCACTTGAGGGCGCCGGTCAGAAGTCTGGAGATGAGGTAGATAATGTCAAGCCGCTTGGCCCCGATTACGAGCAGCTGGACGTCAGTGAACTTGACATACCCGACTCTCGCGACATCGTCAACCAGGCGCTGGAAGCGATGCGCGGCATTACGGAGGCGGTCAATGAGGGTAAACGCCACAGTGAGACGATTGCCAGGCACCAAGCCAGCTTTCAGAACTTCAAAGGACCGCCGCTGCACTTGCACAGCGCTCGCTTTTTCCTGCAGGTCGATGCCACGCGGCAGAAGCAGAATCTGTGGAACAGCAGTTGCACTCTGTTCCTGTTCGATAACCAGCTGGTCTACTGCAAGCGGGACATCATTAAGCGCAGTCATTTTATATACAAGGGTCGCATTTTCCTGGATCGCTGCCGCGTCGTAAACGTTAGAGACGGCAAGATGTTTGGGCACACCATCAAGAATTCCCTACGCATCTACTGCGAAGCACGCCAAAAGTGGTATGACTTCAGCTTCCGGTCGGCGAACCGGAAGCATCGCTTCCTAAGCACCCTCGCCCTGGAGCGTCAGTTCGGTGGAAAGCCCCTGTACGTGCAGGAGATGACTGGTTTTGAGTACAACTACGAGGAGCGATCTGGCGACTTCTCTGATCAATCCGATTACGAGGCGCAAGACTTTGAAGCCACTACTGGGGCGACATCGGCCAGTGGGGAGAGCTCAGTGCCGGAATCACCGGCCAAATCAACTTCACGCTTGTGCGAGACTTTGCCCAAAAAGTCCCTGTCCCGGGACGGAATATCCAGTGCCGACAACTCGCAAATGCTGTCAACCACATCGACGACGGGTTCGCTGGGAAGACGTCCCTTCGGCAAGTGGTTCCGCAAGCCAAAGAGCACCAACTGCACCCCGAGTCAGTCTCCGACTCATAAGCCCAGCTTCGACGCTGACGCGACTCTCACGGAGGCCCGAGTAGCTGCCATGGAACTAGCTGCAGCCGACGCCGTCGCCGTGCTGGTGCCAACGGACAGCTCATCAGCCTAAACAAGCACTTGATGCAGCTGGGGGTAGGGAGAGATATAACCTATACACAGCACAGCATACATGGTATAAAATATTTGTTACAAGAATATTAAATTACCTTTAATCGTAGCTGCAGGTATTCGAATTGGTGTTACATTCAGATTGAGTTAACTTTTACGTTTATGTTAGTGTTATATTTTCGTTGAATATAAATTTGATTTCACTTTTGTTTTTAAATCCGTCTGTCGTCAATCCGTCTGTTACAGGGTTTCTGGACGACTTAACGATACGATACGGTAATAAGAATTTTAGATTTACGAAGATTTTACGAATATCAGAAACATGAATATTGTATACTTCTGGCATTTCAATGCGGTTATATGAAAAACGTTGCCGACTGCTAGTCTAAAAACCCTATTACCTGTCCATACTTGTAATTCTAGGTTACGTGATAAGTCGATAATAAATATCCGCCAAGCACTTGAAGATTTATGTTTGTGTTCCATGTACCCCGCTCCTCCTCCTTCACAATCCCCTCTGTATCAAGCTGAATAGAAAACTACCCACAGAAACTATATTGATACGCGTTTAGAAAACGTTTGTAGTTACTTTGAATAGGACACATTTTAAGTAGAACGAAACCATTCTATTTGTATTAACGTGTACTTGAAGTTGGGTGCCATGGAGCCACGAGCCATGGCATTTGTTACTGTTTTTGTTAGGCCAATTCCCTATGGCATGTATTCACAGTTAAACCGGAAACGGAAGGAAGCCGAAACATATTAAGAAATTTGAAATGTAGTATCAATAAAGGAACAGCAAATATAACAATATTGTACCATATGGAAATTGGTTGATTGTCAATTTGAACACAAATCGAAAAATCTAAGAAGTAGCTAATGTTAACATTCTCATACACAAGCAACAAATGTAACAGAACAATTGAGCGAATTTAATTTTTTCTAAAGAGAAACTCGTATGTAACCATTAGCATTTAAATTATTGCCTAAGCTGTTGGCAAAGATTAGTTAAACGTTTTAAAGAGCCAGTATAAGTTAATCTTAATATATAAATATACATATGTATGTATGAATTCATAAAGCAATTTACTATTTAATAGATTTTGCCAAAAAGAAAAACTTATTGGTTTTTGCAAACAAACGATTGAGATTTTCCCCTGTAAAAATATTCGAATCAAAAGTCCTAACGCTCTGCACGACACTCCCAATGAGGGGTAAATGGATATCAAGTAAAGTAATTCTGATCAGAATGAGGTCTAAAAACTACAAATGCTAATGAAAACAGAGAAACTTTACAGATTGCCCTGTTTAGCCCTTTTGCCCTCATTGGCCGCACCAATTTGTTAAGTTTTAATCAGACAAACATGATAATAAAAATAAAAAACAAGAACAATGTGAAAGCATGCATATATAAAAGCGTTTCGCCAAACTCAATTGTACAAAAACGGCAAGCGTCGAGTGCGACTGAGCAATTTATATTAGAAAAGCGTACACGTTTCAAAAACAAGTCAAATAGGATGACCCGCTGCTCGGACCCTTGACCGGAAACGAAAAACACATCCGTATACACTTAGCAACCACAAATATGCTCCATATGCCAAATAAATAATATATATATTTATCCAAGTCAAGATCTGCGTATTGATTAAAAAATAAACGGATTTCATGGAATATATTTTTTTTTTAAGTAACACTCGGTTTTGATCAACGTAGCCGTAAACTTTCAAACTTGGCGGCAACCAGGACCATGGAAACAGTGCTGCCAACATGTTTTATTGGCAAAACATGTTTATTTGTATATCGAAATATCGATACACCAGGAATAACATCAGTGCTTTCTCTAACTAGTTCCAAAAACATAAACATTTAATTTATCCCGAAGCTTGGCTTGTTTTCACAAAGCGGATTGGCTCGCATCCACCGAACTGACTGCCGTAATGCTATCTGGGGCCTCAAGCAGCTGCTGAAAGTGTTCGCTCGCCAAGATGCACAGCCACAGCAGTGCTAGCAAAGTCGTGGCCACCCTCCGCGCGGACGGAAATGTGTATCCGATGGAGCACTCCAAAGCACACCTGATGCACTATGAGATAGTAAGTGGAATCGTTGCTTCGAAGCCAAACTTACTAACGCGTGGTCGTCTTTCAGCGCACGGAAGGAGAGGTCCAGCAGAAGAAGGGCAACCTACTGGTGGCCGCCACATGCGTAGACCTAGGCAAGCAACTTCTCCAGTGCGCCAGGGACAGCGATGTGGCTGGCGTGAAGACGGCACTGGCCCACGGAGCGCCGTTTGCCTCAGACTGGTTGGGCATGTCGGCGCTGCACTTCGCTGCCATGAACAATCAGTTAGAGATCTGCGAGATTCTACTGCAGGGAGGCATCAACATGGACGCCAAGACGAAGGTGGACCGGACGCCGCTCCATCTGGCCTGTTACTATGGCCACGAACGGGTGGTCAGCTTGCTGCTGGCGCTCAAGTGCAGTGTGAACTCCCGCGACATGGTAAGAGTATTCCGCTGTCGATGTGTTGGCCTCGAGGAGTAACCCGATTTTCTATCCTTGCCAGCTTCGCATGACACCGCTCCACTGGGCCGTTGAGAAGAGGCACAAGAGCATTGTTCGCATGCTGCTTAAAAGCCAGGCAGACGTAACGTGTGTGTCGAAATTTGGAAAGACGGCAATCGGATTAGCCGTGTTAACGGAGCAGGCGGATGTGCTGGCGGAGTTGGAAATGGCACGGCAGGCACAAGCCTCTAAAAAGTACAGCGATGAAACGGAGGTAAGGTTAAATATGGCCTTTCTTGCCTCGGAATTTAGTTTGTGACTCCATAGTTTCTTTGTTCTGTGTTCAATACTTAATAATACACTAATTATTGTTTGAATTTTTGTCTTCGGCTGCCCTGTGATTATCGAACTCCAGATAAAATCGCATAATAGCAGAGTATGTACCTCTCCTCAGTCATCCTTGTTATATCAGTAGTCTC
The DNA here is from genome assembly GCA_008042635.1 of Drosophila nikananu. Lineage (NCBI taxonomy): Eukaryota > Metazoa > Arthropoda > Insecta > Diptera > Drosophilidae > Drosophila > Drosophila nikananu. Next base: position 36,268 of record VNJV01003152.1, on the reverse strand, counting down.
AGTAGAAAATTTTCATTTTCTGAATTTTGGCACGTTGGCATATAATATTTTGCTACCATGAAATTCCTGCAAGGGCTGAATATCCCTTCCTTTAGAATGTAGAACTCACCAAACTCTCTATATATAACTAGTAAATATACCAATGATTCGCAGAAGGAAACCAGCGATGCTGTCAACTCCATAATGGATGATCCGGAAACCACGAAAACCCATGACGACAGCGAAATGTCTGTGGAGGAACGAATGGATGTCCTGGAGACACTGCGAGGGCGTAAGTTCAATTGTTAGGGACCATGTAAAACGAAAGTGTCCATTTATTGCATATTGCAGATACCAATGTGCTGGGAAATTCGGCGCTAAACATGCTAAAGACGCACGGAATCGCAGATATGATGCAGGAGAACGATGACCAGGCCTCAAAGGAAATGCTGAACACTGCTTTGCAGAACGGCCGCCAACTAATTCTCTCCGAAGGTGGGCGCATGCTGCTGCACGAAACGAAGGCCGGTCTCAGCGGGAAACGTGAGTACGTGAACGGTGGTGCCAGAAAGGTTCCGGGCGTGGCTCTGCGACCAAATGTCAGTAACTCGCCCCCCCAGAAGATTCGAATGAATGTCATCAAGCAAAAAGAGTCGCCGTCGTCCAGTCCATCGGGGGTTTCCAAAAACAAGGTAGGACTCTGTTCGCCACATTCCGTCCGCCAATATTTTTAATGACCTTTTCATGCAGAATATACGCATAATCTCGTTGACTGATTTTAAGAAGCTTTGCGGAACGGACAGTCAGCCAAAGTCACTCCAGAAAATACCCGCATCAATGGCAAGGTAACTTTATTACCTACTTACTTGTCCGTGATTATTTGGAATTCCTTTTAATTTTAAACTTCTCCCTACAGCTCTGGAGTGGTACGTCAGCTTCCGGATGGCACCAAGCTGCTCAATATGCGCCAACTGCAGTCTCGACAGGTTGGTGCTTGTGTTGGGTTTACTGAAAGGATTGGTTTGGCTAACAAATTTCTGCCGTCTTGTCAACTTTCAGCTGAAGCTACCGTCCCTACCAAAACCCATGGAGCCCACGAACGCCTTAGATGAGCAGCAGTACGGCAATGAAACTTCTGCCCAGCCTACACTGCCTGTGAACAACCCCGCCTCCGCAAGTCTAAGAGGACAAGTGGGCACCGTGCAGACGATACAGCTGCGACCCTCGCTCACGAACAACGGGGTTGCAGCCGTTAAAACGGTCAGCGGAAACACACTAAAGTTGCCCGCGACTAAGGCGCCCAACGTAATGCCGTTGCTGACGTCCTCGGAGATTTGTCGACAGCTGCATGAGCTGCGACGCCAGAACGAAGATCTTCGCCGGCGAGTGGACTCTTTTCAACGGGAAAAGGAGGAGATGCTGAGGCGCATTGATAGGCTGGAGCAGCTGGTGCTGATTCGGGATTCGGAGGCAGAGATGGAGTACGCGGACGACCTGTAGCCAGAGCTAAGTTATGTTTACTGTAAATACACTTAGGACATACCGTACGGAACGCCAATACCGGCTGCGTACGCACCTTTGGCCTGCACATCGCTAATGGGAACACAGTTCAAGGATAGATTAAGCTAGGCGCTAAACTAAGAAAGTTAATCATTAACCATTAAGTGCATTTGTTAATTTCATAACATTTTGTAACAACACCGTATTAATTTAATTGTTTAAACCTTAAAGTAACAGTAAAGAGTTGCAACCGTTAACCGCGGTCGAGGATAGTTAGTTTTATACTTTCAAAGGACAAGATTTTGCCTTATTTTATAAAAGAAACTATATTAAATTTTAATTAATTAAAAATGCGGCGACAAAACAGTTTTTAATTTAAGAAATGATTTTGTCTGGGCATTTGGTAAATTTTTACTGGGAAGACTGGAGCGAAATCCCAGTGCAAATTGTTCGCTTTTTCCATTTGGAGTACCAGGCGAACAGAAATCAGTAGAGCGACGATACAGCCTTGCCACCCCGTTGCGCCCACAAACTATGGCAACGACAATACTACGTAACTCGATATTACAATCGATATATCGATATCTTTTCACCTTAACGGAAACTGGTCACACTGCGCCGCCCAGAACCTTGGCGTTGCCAGACTTGGCGAGGAACCAAGAGGGTGGCAACGCCACGTCGTCGATCTACTGATTTCTGTTCGCCTGGTACTCGAAATGGAAGAAGCGAACAATTTGCACTGAGATTTCGCCCCAGTCTAGTAAGAATTTACCAAATGGCTGATTTCGTGTTCCAGTCGCAGATAGGGCAGCAGAAGGCAGTTTTACTTGTATTAAATATATTTTTAACAGTTTTTTTTCCAAGGTTTTGGTACTATGGATATGGACTGGACGGAATGGATAAATGTCAACCGCGCGTCATTTGAAAGAGTCCTTCGCAACTTCCTCGTCGAACTATTTGAATGTCTAGAAATATTTGCAATTGAAGGGATCAGCCAAGTCTCAGATCGTCTTAAAACTCACCAGCCCCGCAGAATCTGGCGCAATTGAATTTCTGCTCATTGAGGTAAAGCTGCATGTTGCTCCCGCAAATGGGTCTGTACTCTGGCGTCGTGGGACAGCGACCAAAGCAGTCCAGGAATTCCTGCGTCGGAGGCGGAGCGGTTACGAAGGGCGTAAGGCCTCCGGGCACACGTATATTGTTGACCAACACCCAGTTGGAGCTGCTGGTCGACGGGATCGGAGGTGTTGCGGAGGATGTGGTAGGTGTCGTTGTTTGGAATATGAGAGCCTGTTGGGCAACAGCCAACTGAGTTGTGCACGCCAAGAGCCCGACCAACAGCCAGTTGCAGGACATCTTGAATGGGACTAGCAAGCGTTTAACTTGGACCGATGCTCAAGTGAAACTAAAGGCGTGATCTTATTTTTCACAAAATCAGCTGCATTTAAGACAATATAATACAGGTTTCAGAAAAAGCGGTCTCTGGAAATTCCAGTTCTATGATGACGGCCATCGGTTTTAGTTTATTATTTGCGATAAGCATAGGTGGAATCGCCAGAAATCCCCGGTGGTCTTGAGTCAGCCGGCTGGGTAATGCCACAATAGGCATCTTCCCGGCATATGTGTAGAATAGATTAGATGCACAGCTTAGCCGATAATAATATTGTTGTAGGGTACCGCTGTGATGCGCGGCCCTGTCATGGAGTAGGCCGGCGAAACGTACTGCATGGACCGCTCCAGCTTTTGGTAGTTCGTTGCAAATGGCAGGAAACCGATGCTAGCTGTGGCATAATTAATATTGGGGGTTACCCGTTTTTAATGAGAGTTTAAGCTTACAGTTTGATGTGCGCGGAACATTCTGCGTTGGCGACTCATCCTCTCCACCTTGCTGATCCGTGACGTTTTGGTTTTTGCCGTTCGCCGGGGCTCGAGTGTAGTCTGGACTCAAAGTTCTCTGCAGGCACTTTCCCATGTGAGCGCCCTGCCGAGATCTGCCGCATCGACAAACAGCCAGGAGGTTCTTGTACATCTCCGGTGACACAAACCGCGATTCACCTTCATTAATGTGCCGAATGGGACACAAGTCTACAGAAATCGGAGTTTTTAGTAGGAAGGCTTAAAAAAAGAGACGAAGGGGCACGAACCTTGAAGTTTTAACTGGTCCCGTAGATGAGAATCTATCTCGCCTTGGTGGTAGAACGTATTGGTCTTCTTGTCCGCAATTTGAGCCCACACCTTTGGATAGCAGCGTCGTGCCTTGTGTTCCATGCGCACCTGCTCCTTCCTGAATGATTCATCAGAACTGGCAGGAATCTGGCACAATATCCATTAATTGAACTCACAGTTTTCCAATTACTTTCGCTGGATCCATCTTTCGACCAAAGGACACTTTTCACTGTGCGTGCTTAATCGATAGGTGGATGAGTGGTTCCTTTGCCATGACAACAAGGGCCGGCTAGTTAAAGTCGCTTTTGTTTTTTGTATATCAATATGCTCATTTATTTTCTGTTTACTTAATAAAGTGTGTAGAAATATGCATTTACATTTCAAATACTTGTAGCTAATGTTTGCGTGCAACCTAACTTACATGTACTATATGTAAGGTAATCTTTCAATGCGCCCTTTTTACAAACTTGAAATTGTTCACTTTCAGTGCCTAGCTATTTGTTTATCTGTTTTAGTACTGTTTCGTATGCTTTGATTTGCTCCGCTTTATCTACTGCAATAGCTTACAAGTATAAGTATATTAAATTGGAAAATTATTAGGTTGAGTAATGGTGTTTCTCTTTACTATATAATTGGTTAGATAGGCAAATACAAAAAATTTGACGGCGATTTGAACGTTTCGTGTATGCTGTTGTATGTACTCGTGGCAAAATCTGTTTAAAATTACGTAAATTTGTTTAATTAAATGGTTCTGCTTAACGATTATATTGCTGTAATAAAAATTTAAGCTGCAGCAACGCTTAACCTTACGCTTACGGCTAAATAGTGGAATTAGATGCTTTAATAATTAGTAGACTGAATAGTTAAATTACAAAGCGCCAGAGTATAAAATTTAGATAGGGATATTTAATAGCTAATTGCTAAGCATAGCAACTAAACGAATTATCGAAATGTAGGCCTGGTTATTAGAAATCGTAGTTATATATACAAGCAGATGATGACGTTCGAAATGGAATAACAGACCGACGACACTCGTGGTTCTCTCACTCAGACAATCTAAAATAATATGCAAAACATTTACACATTGCTCCTTAGAATCTAGACAACATACACATTACGCTAATTCAACAATGCAAACGCATACAACGAACGATTTAAGCTACGATAACAGATTAGGGTTTGGTACAATTTCATTCTTTTTGTTTTTAGTTTTTAGTTTTTGTTTCGTTTGTCGCTGATAATTACACAAATATTATATAATATACAATAATTCCTTTACAAAAAAGTCAGTCAATTGTTTTGGCTACCAGCATCTGCCTTTTACACACGGGGTACCCCCTTAGATCTTCATAAAAAACCGCTCTCACAATATGCCATTCGTGTAGTACTGGTAACCATCGTACAGTTTCGTTGACAGACTCTTCAGGGAGTCCTGCACAAGCTGCTCTACCTTTCGTTCCATTTCCTGCTCGGTTAAATTCATATGAAAGCGTTTGCGGAGATTCTGCACGGTTCCGGAGCATCCATTCTTAAAGCACGGCAAATGAGCATCTGCGAATGGGCCAAAATGAGTGTTAATTAAAGGGTGAAGATACCAACTACTCCAACTACTTACTGCTGCGCATGATCTCCACAAAGTTGATTATACGATCCATATGCTTTCGGGCCGACATCATACCGACCAGCAAGAGCCTGTTGAACTCCCGCCAGTGCTCCGAGCTGGTGCCCCCCATGACTTCGACGAACTCCGGAGTAAGCTTGAACGGCGACTGCTCGAAACCTGCAAAAAGTCGTTAGTTAGTTTGACGGAACGATGAGATACTCGAGAAAATACCTACCTAGGTTCTTTGGAGATATGCTCAGGATGAAGCCAAAGTCAATGTGTATGATGTGCCCGTCCGAATGGAAGAGTATATTGCCATTATGCCTGAATATAAAACTTGGGATGAGCACAACACTAATATTGTATTGATCTATTCTCACCTGTCCTTGACTTGCAGCAAATACGAAATAAGGCAGTATGCCGCACAGCTCTGAACGAAGTTCTTTTGAGCTCGCCGGAAACTCTCGCCCGTTGGTGTGCCGTACTCGTCGATGAAGTAATCCCTCAATGACTTGTTGGAGTTCTTCTTGATTTGATGCAGGGACACCGTGTTAAGAATGGGCTCGATGAGCCCACTGTCGTTCGACAGACAGACGATCTTGTAGGGTCGCACCCACAGGTCCACTTGCTCCTCCTGCCAGATTATCTTAAACATCTGCAAAGGAGAGGTAAAAAGGGGTTGGTTAGGCGCAAATTCGCTCTGGCGGCTACATGTACGAGACCTACCTGTAGCAACTGCGTAGCCATTAGCTCCTGGCGCAGGTCATCTCCGCACTTCACGATGGCGGACAGCAGCCGCCAGTTCGATAGATGACCGTAGGGTGAGGACTCCCGAATGAGCTTTTCCTTTTCGTGCCATGGCTCCTGCAAAATGTAACGACTGATGGTTATAACCAAGTTCAGACGCGTCAAGGGGAGTACAAACCTTTAGCGCTGCTGCCGAGGGATCTTCTGGATCGTTGCTGAACGACTTGGTGTTCTCGCAGCTCAGGTTGCTGCAGTGTCGAGAACGCACGTCTCCGATGTTGAAGACAACTGGTGGTCCTGAAAGAATAGTTTCAGCGAACTGTCAGGTTTCTATCCGACTTGGACTCACCTTGGTCCCTCGAATCGCACGAGTCCAGCGACATTTGTGAGATGGTGTCCCGCTCGCTCAGCTTGCGCATGTTTAGATACTGCGCCGTTATCTCGTCATCCTCCTGCGACCACACATCATCCTCGTGGAGATGAAGGCCGCCCAGGGAAGGTGCGTTGCCGCAGCAGTTGTGAGCGGCAGAGTCGCCACACCCGCCAGCGTCCACCCCTTCCGCGGCCTTTTTCCGCCGGCAACTGGAGCCCTGCTGGCTACTACTGCAGCTGGAGGTGCGGCTGCAACTGAGGTGCTGGTGCGAGTTTAGGCAGGACCCCTCCAGATGCTCCTCGCTCTTCGTGTGCCTCAGCGATGGCATCATCTTGGGTATCAGGGGGGACGTGTAGATGTCAGAGACCTCCACCACCTCCACGTATATGATGTAGGGAGTCTTGTCCTTGGAGTTGAGCACAGCTGTCTTCTCCTCCGTAATGCGAACGACGTGGTGTGGTATGTCCGAGTAGAGCGGCAGCCAGACTCTGGCGGGTAGGTTCTTGTTGATCAGGTTGAGGAACATTCGCAGCGCCGAAGTCTTTTCCGCTTTGGACGGCAACGAGGTGAGGTTCTTCCCAACGTTCATCAGCGCTCGCATGAACTCCTTCTGGGGCGCCGTCTTGGGAGCGCCGCAGCTGCAGAGCGTCCTCTGGCCAAGTAGACCATTAACCTGACCGCGCACCGTCTCGAAGCAGGTGCAGCCGTTGTCGAAGGCGTGGCCCGAGGTCAGATCTCCGAGGCACAGTTTGGCGGGGGTGGTGGGCAGGGTCTGGGTGGTGTACGGCGGCTGCTGGTACATGCGGTGAGATATACTGAGTGTGTGCGGGGAACGCGAGTCTGCCAGCAGAACAGTGGCATCGGACTGGGAGCGATGGTGCGTCTTCTTGGCGAAGGCCACTACCGATTTTGGCTCCCCACCGCCGGAAGTCTTGAGCTCGTTGTGCGCCTGCTTCTGCTCCCTTCTTGAAAATATTTCCTTCATCAGCGCCAGCTTGGACTTGCGGGTGCCACTGTGCGAGTTCCCCAACGAGTCCACCTGGTAGTTGTAGGCTTCGAGTAGCCACAGACACTTGAGGGAGAAGTCCACGGACTTGCGGCAGCGGATGGTCAAGTACGGGTCCAGAACCTCGGCCAGCTCGTCCATCTGAATGTACATGACAATCAGCTGCGGTATATACAGGTCGACTTCCTGGTCGGGAAAGCTGAAGATCTTGTTGCCAATGAAGCTGAGCACCCCCGGCTCCTTCGAGTAGAACAAGTAGTGCACGGCGAAATGTATGTTGAAGACGGGCGACTCGAAGAAGCGCAACAGGCCACTCTGGCCCTTCTCTGGCTTCTGGAGAGCGTCCGACGACATTGGCGTTCGCTCGCTGATAAAGTACTTGACCACACCCGGCACCGGCAGCTTTAGCTTATGCAGCGAGTTGATTGAGGAGCACTTGGACAGGGCTGCCTCATTGGCGACATCGGTGTCAGCTCCGGGAAGACGCAGGTTGAGCGTGCGCACATGCTCGTTGGCCTTCACATCACCAGGCCAGTCCAACAGCTGTTGGCTCTTTGAGTCCACGGTCGCCGATTGCGCCACCGACTCGGTGGGAGTGGCAACGGGTGTGTTGGCAGCTGAGTTTGCAGCAGCAGCTGCCGCGGCGGCGGCTGCCTTTTTGCTCGAGTTCGACGTGAGTAGGCTAAAGAATTCCTTCTTTTTGGAAATGTCAGTGGGCGACTTCACCTGGTCCTGCGGAGACGGGCTGCCACCACTGGGCGAATTCGCAAGGGGCACTGATCCAGCTGCAACTCCTTGATCCGGCTGCTCTTTTTGCTTGGCTGCGTTCTTCTTCTCGTGGTTTTCGATGATGCTCTGGGCCGTGCGGAAGATGGCATTCTTCGTGGCCCCGAAGAAGTTCTTGAAGAGCACCTGATCGTTCTTGGTGCTCTCCGTCGGCGTGGGCGTTGGCGTGGCAGTCGGGGTGGGAGTGGCTGAAGGCGTAGCCGCAGTTGTTGCAGTTGCAGTTGCACTGAGAGTGGGTACTTCTGCTGCAGCAGCGGATAACTCCGCGTCCGTGACGTGTTCCGAGCATGCCTCCTGATCGTCGTAATCCACTGCATCGATTTCGTTTGGAGAAGCGCCCAGTTCCACTTTGATGGCTGCTTGAGACATGTTCATAACGCGGTACCTCGTCCGGTCATCGACGTCAGCGTCCACATCCCCAGTGTCTTTATCCCCCCTGTGCCCCTGTATGGCAGACGGGAGCTGTCGCTTTGCCTTGCGAGAGGGTCGCAGGGTGGCGCAGTCCATCGCGGAGCTCGACTGGGCGGCGGGTGATGGGAAGAAGCACAGGTGGTCGTTGTACTCCTCGTCGATGGACGTCGTCTCCATTAGGTCCACGCACTCTTCTGCATCGGCATCCGCATCGGCGTCCGCATCCATCTCGCCCGAATCGAGCGATTCATGTGAGTGGCATATGCGATTCAGGGATAATTGGTCCGACTCCGAGCCACAGATGATGCCTGCAGGGAGGAAACGGTGTATGAATAATAGGTTTTCGACATGATCGCTTCTACAGCAAAGCCAAGGCCACAACTGATCGACATAAATCGATCGACAGACGATTAGGGCCTTTTATAGCCGGAAACTTACCAGAGTCGTCCGACCCAAGGCTGGTGAGATCCTCGCGCTTCTTACTGCTGCCGGCGCTGCTGCAGCTATTGTTGCTGCTGCTGCCGCCGCCACCGTTGCTGGTACCGCTCACGATACCGCCAATAATCTCCTGTCCATTGGCTGCCACCGACTCGCTGGACTTGGGACGCATCCGTAACGTGGGGCAGGATTCGACTGCAATGGAAAGGCAACGCATACAGGTGAGTGGCGAACAACTAGGGCGCCTAGGTGCGAGTGGGCTTACCAACGGCACTGGGCCTACAGGCGGACGCCAAGCCAATCGATTGCTGATGCTTCGCTGCTGGATGTGAGGACAGGATGTGCCCCTTGGTTGCGGTCGTGGCCGTGGACGCTGGCGTCGAGCTGGCCACGGACATCAGGGCTGGCGTGGGCTGGGCTGGTGGGGAGAGGGCTGCGGTCACACTCGCCGCTGTGGTGGCAATCTTCGAGCACATATTCGCACCGAGAATGGACGGGGAGCAGAACGTGTTCTCGCTCTCGGCATTTGGGGACGACACTTCGACCTGCAGGGAACACAAGTGATAAGTGAGTGTCATAGATCGGCCGTGCACTGCGCTCTGCTGCTCCCGATAACAGCAACGGTACACACAGGCACTTGGCACTGGAGCAAGTGCAAAACTGAATAACAATGCCAGCGACGCAATGATAAAAATATAAATAAACAGCGCATCGCACACACACGCACAGCAGATAGACTTAGAAACTTTCCAGGCTGCGACTGTGGGTGTGCGTGTTGGCGTGGGTGTGGGTGTCGTTGAGTCGTGTTGGTGCTTGTGGACGTGATTGGGATTGGCACTGCGTCTGGGGACTCACCTCTGGGATGCGTTGCAGGGCGCTGTCCAGGCTCCGGTTCCGGTGGTGCTGAGTGTGATTAATGCGCGTGTTGGTCACCTGCGAGACGGGCGGCAGCAGTATACCCATGGATCTGCAAGAGACGGAGGAGACGGATTAGACGGCAGTGAAAAAATCAATGCATCTGTTGCGGTGGAGCCCCCTCCATCCCATCAGCTGGTCAGCTCCACTCACTTCACGCAATGTCGCAGTTATCATATCGCCCAGAGTCCGAACGATTTAAATGGAAGATAAAACCGCGACAGCCCCGATTGTGGCTCCGATTCCCATGCCCTTAAATTCAATTTGAAATATTCACGGGCCACGGAAATACATACGACTGAAAACAATGCGCGTGAAACATAAAGAAGCCCGAGTACGGGCCACTCTCACCAACACATCCGCACGGACGGAATGCCCACTGGCGGAGAGCAGAGGGGAGGGGTTGAGATTGAGCGGAGACGGTGAACGGTGGACGGGGGCCAGAAGCAGCGAGAGTCCACGGCGAAAAAGCTACGCGAGTTCGGCCCACAATGGCTGACTAATCGAGCAGCTCTCGGGTTCGGGGCCTTTGTTGACAGCTGGTCGCTGCCTGAGCTCGCGGCTTTGAGTCAAAGCTCCGAGAGCCGGAGTCGGAATGCGAGCGCCGCCTCTCAGCCGGCAAAAGCTCGCGAGGGTGGATCCAGAAGTGGTTATCTCGCCACAGTATCTACTATTACGCGAACTCCGTTATCAGTATCAGTATCTGTATCGGGGGAGCGATAAGCAGGAAAGTCTGATAGCCAGCCGTGCCCTTACGTCGGCTAGCCAAGGGATGGGGCCGCGACCTTCACAGGTGCGCTTTGCACCGGCCAGCCCAGGCCTCCGCTGCTGCTCGGGTTCAACAATCTGTGACGGCACAGTGGAATATCACAACTAAAACGGAAGATTCCCGCTGCTGATACCCCGGCCGAGCGACGCTGCATTCTGTGGTCATGTCAGACACGGCGGCGGGGGAGGGACTCCCCTCCCGACTGATCGATTAGCTGGTGTCGTGCCAACACTCGCGCCATCTCATTTCGCATGCAGGTCGCTTGTCGTGCTCCCATCTGCCGTCGATGGCTAAATCGAGACCCAGCGGAGAGTCTGGCATGTGGCTGTTGTTGCTTCTGTCGAGATTGCAGGCAAGGCGTGTGTGCACCCACCCGACTGGTGTGCAAATTCCAGGCAAATTCCATACCAAATACCAGGCAACATTAGTTGTCTCGTTGTGTCAATTATTTACGCATTTGCATTTATTTGCTTCGGCTCCGCTCCCCTTGGGCCGTGCCTCCCTTCCGACGCGGTGTTGACGGACCCTGCCTGCTTATAATGCCCATCCCATGTCCGCCCATCACGTAGTGGGCTTTACGTAATTGCGCACAAAACCTGGCTAAGGAGTTGGACGGAAATTCCGCGTGCGAAGATAGCATGAAGCCCCCGACTGACGTTGTGCCTTGGAGAAATGCTGCACCACTACTCGGCACTATTTACAATTCATTGCTAACCCCAGAGGGGTCAACGACTCGCCTGCTCCTTCTCCTTCCCCTTGGGATTCTCCCTCGGATAATCAGTTCTCAAGTGCGATTGCCTCGTAAAGTTTGTTGACCAAGCCCCGTTCCTCTTCCTGTTCCTGCTCCTGTGTGTGGCCATTCATCACTCGTCGCTTGCATTAAGTGTCATCAATAGCACGGCTCTGCTCTAGTTGTGGCGCGGACAGAGCCAGGAAAAGCGTTTCCATTTTCATTTGGCATGCGGGTGCAGCATCTGTCCTGCGCCTGAACAGGGGAAGAGGTCAATATACCATTTTATTCGACAGCTTATCCTCTCTTGCTTGCTAGTTTTCTTCGCTCACACATGAAGTGCCTTTGAACTCTGCGTGGACAAAGGTTCATCGCTACAAAGAAGTAATTCCGGGGGAGCGGCCGAAGGAAGCGGAAAGCTAACGAAATTAAACGTTGGCGGGGGAGGAAGCAGCAACCATGTTGCCTGTGGCACGTGGCAGGGAGAGCGTGCGGAAGAGTGCGCCGCCTACGCCAAGGTGCCACAGGGTGGGCCAGCTCCGCGGCCGCAAGAGAGAGGAGCGGAGCGGAGAGGAGAGGTGCGGTGGCGGCGCACGCACACACCAAAGACAGGGTGTGGCACGTCATCTGCAGGCAAACCCACCCACCCACAGCCACAGGCCACAAGCTCGGGTACATACACACAGGAACCAGGAACCAGCGAGTGGAACCAGACAACGCTTTTCGGCGTTGGTTAGGTGAAGTTAGTTATTTGACAGCCACAGCGCCGTTGTCTCTTTATGGGCAATTATCCTAATGCGGGCAGAGCTGGTGCTCTCCGACACCTGGGGCAAGCAAGAGACAGCCTCACACATTTCAGTTGCATTCCAATCGATTAAGTTCGAGCGTTCCCATTCAATTAGATTGATTAAAGAAAAGTCTCTGTAGCGAGCTCGACAAGGAGGGTGGAGCCTGCTCCTGTGCCTCTCTGCCTCCGGCTGGCAGTCAGAATGTGTTGCATATTCAACTTTTCCGCTTGTGCCACATGCATATACGCATACACCATGCTGACTTGTTTATTTACTGCATTTACCAGAGAAAATGAAAAATAAAGAATATTAAATGGAAGGAGAGCTCGGCACACATTGTTGATTTCGCAAATCTGCCACAAAATACGATTCAAGTGCACGTTCCGCGTGCTCCGACAGAGAATTCCATGAGCAGAACGCAAAATGCATAGCGATTATTTACATTTTCGAGTGCGGCAGCAGCTTAGGTGCCGCACACGGCCTCAAAAACGGACCCGGAGCGACCCAAATAAACGATCCGACGCCGAAGCCAGCAAAGTTCAATGCAAAACTGATGAAATTTTGCTGAATCCGCCGTATACAAGGACGTCCCTCGAGGGTAATCCCTGTGGTGGAGCCCAATATAGTGCCCCGACAATGGCCGTGTAGTGGAAATGCTCCGGACAAAGACGCTGTCGATACTGACGCGCCTGCGTGCTGGACTGACTGCCATGGATCCCGAGCGGAGAAGGGAAGAGATAGGCCATCCAGACCCGGCGCTTGGCTGCTTGCATGCCAAATGATGTGTGGCACGACAGGCTGAACACTTTGACGCCACTGCGGTGGCTCTACTTTGCGGGACACACACCCATCGGGGCTGGAGCGGCTGGAGGCGGGTAATTTGCAAGGCGCCATCCGCCAGTTTGCGTGCGAAGCGAAGCGGCGTCGCCCTTCCGCCTTGCTAAAGCACTTAGTTTGTACGTCGATAGACAACTAACTGGAGTCATTGCACCATTTTCCCCTAGGCCCTGGACGTCGGGGGACTCTGAGAACTCAGAAGCAGTGCCCTTGGGACTTTGGGAATCGAGAGACTCACCTGAAATCCAGACTCAGGTTTCTTTGGTGCGTGGATATGCGCTTGGGGGGATTCGCAGCCCCTGCGGCGGTGGTCGCTGTCACACCGTCTCCAGACTGTGCCACGCTGAGATTGGGGCGGCCGTGCACCGAGGGCATCGAGTGGTTGAAGACGCGGCTCAGGCTGAGGCGTGGCTTGGAGTAGCGCGTGTGCTTTGGCGTGCTGGCAGCGGAGCTGGCGCCCGGAACCGACGTGGGCATCTGGCCACCGATGGGCAGCGTGACTGGGGCGGCCATAAGGAAGGCGGGTATGTAGTTGCCGTTGCCGTTACCATTTCCATTGCCGCCGTCCGATCCCAGCGAGGAAAGGGTGGTGGTGGAAGTCGAGTGCGGCTCGCAGGTAATCGCCAGCGAGGACTGGCTATGCGGACTGCTCATGCCGCAGTTGACAGATGATGAGCTGTGCAGACTCAGGCTGGGACTGGGATGGCTCATCGACGCGCTGGCTGACGCTGATCCGGAGACAGATGCGGAGGTGCTCTCCGCCACCGTTGGACTGTGCACCACGGTGCTGTTGCTGTGCTCGCTGGAGCTGCTGGTGCTGGTGCAGGCGGCGGCCGAGTGCTCGGAGAGGTCATCGTCGTCCGCTGCAGCCGGCGACATCTGGGGGCAGTTCCAGGTGTCCGTCGCCTCGATGTTTGCATTTTCGCCAGTGGCGACGGCCTTTCCGTTCATATTGAAGTCGGAGAGCGCCTCGGCGCTGGACAATCGCACTGTGTGCGGCAAGCAGTGGTCCACGACATCGACTCCGACGGTGACGGCCGTGACGGACGGGGCTGAGCTCACTTTGCTGGCCGGCCTATCCTCGGACACCACAACGACGGGCGAGAGCAGCTTGTTGGCCGTCTCAATCTCGCGTATGTGCCGCAGGTACTGGTAGCCGCTGCTCTGGGCCACCGGCTTCTTCTTGGCCACGCCTCCGCCAACACTGGCTATGCTGATGCTCAGGCCTCCGGCGTGGGGCTGCTTGGTCTCCCCGGACACAGCGCCGTTGGCTGCCCCGTTGGCCGGGTTGCTGCTCGCCGAGCTGCTCTTCTTTCCCTTAAATGCGGATATGACGGAGTTCATGTTGATTGCTGTGATGAGGTGCGGGTGGGAGGGCCTCTTGGGCTTCCTTCGGTTCTCGACTGGACTTAAGACTTAAGTGGCTAGATACGCGGGTCTGTGTGGCACAACCTTGGAATTGCTTTGTGTTCCATTGCAATGGACTCCGGAGAGAGGAGTTTTGCTCCTACTCAGCTATCCAGCCGGTCGCCTGTGCTCACTGGCACGGAGCAAGTGGTGGCCCTCATATTTGGTTTCTGTTATTGTCGCGAGGCTGCAAAGATAAACAGAAATTGGTGTCAATTAGTAAGTTTCTATCAATTCAAGCTACGAACCACCACATTCCTCGTTCATGCAATTCCCGAAACTAAGTTCACATGAACCTATTATTATCATTTGATTTCCCGCCACCAGAGCGGCGCCTGGGCCTATAAAAACAGGCTGGAATCGAGGGAAAGTGTCCTTGGAGGACATACGGCCTAACTGTGTGTATTTCATTTTGCTCTTGATACACACAAACATTCTTACGTGCCCGTCCATACATATTGCGCTGTGTCGTAAGCAGCAGAAAATAAAAATATATGATGCGAACGATCAACTTGAATAATCATTCTTTATTTAAAGACATGGCGAAGTGGACCTAAATACTGCCGGGGCATTGCACTGTTGACCTTAAAAACCGCGCTACTTGGTAGCAGTCGTAGTTGCTCGTTGCCTTGACCCATTTAGTCAGTGTGCCACGAAAGAGCGGGCAAGAGGCATTCCCCTTTAGACTATTGACATTTAGCATGGCTTCTCTTTACTTTCCGAGCTGCCGAAAGTGGAAAGTGGAACGTGGGAACAGCCCAATCTGTAGACGGAGGGGTTTGGGCCACACCTGGGCCGGGCTGGTCACCTCTTTGATGCCTTATCATCGTTAGCCCCATCGCCCAGCATCCTTGTTACATGTTCCCAAAACACCCCTGCACTCTCCCACTCCCCACGGAGGTTGGGCTTGCATTCCGTCATTTAACTTTCATGAGTTTGTGACCTGACCCCAATGACGTACATGTCCATGCCCACCTCTCTGCGCCCCAG
This sequence comes from Drosophila nikananu, assembly GCA_008042635.1. Taxonomy (NCBI): domain Eukaryota; kingdom Metazoa; phylum Arthropoda; class Insecta; order Diptera; family Drosophilidae; genus Drosophila; species Drosophila nikananu. The sequence continues at coordinate 20,823 of VNJV01003152.1, read as the reverse complement.
AAGCGAATTATTTGCGTGTGATTCACATCTGTTCTTATCTACGACACACCGATAAATGCGATTGTATCACTCGCTTTCCGGATTCTCCGACTGTTGGTATCAAAGAATCAAGATGCGGGATTTCGGTGCAGATTAAAGATGCCAAACTGCCGTAAGCAATTAATTAAAGTGCCTATTTTAAAACCAAAAAAAGATAAAAAGAAAACAACAGCCGAAGAATTGTGAGCTTCTTTTAGTAATTTTTTGAAGGCATTCCGCACCGCACCACGTGCAAATCGCCGGGCCCGGGCACTCCCAGCTGGACGAGAACATTCTCTTGGCATTCCGGACGGGCCGATGAACGATAGCCATTCACACGCACATGCCGGAGTGCTGTAAAAATTAAAAATGTACAACTTTGGCCGCCTGAATGGACTCAGGCGGAAGAATGCGGACGCACTAAAAATACTTCTCCCAAGTAAATGATTTCATGGATTGCCCAGCACTACACTGCTTTTAGGAGCTCTCTCTCACACTCTCTATCTCTCTAACCATATCCATCCTCTTGGGCAGAGGGATGAGATCGACGTAACCCGATAAGGCGACTCCACTTGACACAGCTTGCTCGAATTTCACGCCGAGTGTGGGAAAGTGTCCCGAAAGGGATGCAAGTCCTTCGCCAGTCACCGAACACTAACTGCGGCCCAATCTGGGCTGTGCCACAACTGGTTGGCTGCTACCTTCCGAAACTAGTTTTACACTTGTTCTCCAGCTTCGACTTTTGCAGTGGATTGCACAATCCAGCAATTGTTCTGGCCGTGTGACTGCTGGTGTGTTTCGGCCTTGTCGGTCGACCAAGCTCCACAGAGATGTCCGAAATGCTGGCGGAACAGGCACTCGACCCGAGCACACCGGCTGGCGCCTTTGAATTCACATTAACAAGAAGAATTTTTTATTGGAAGAAAGAAAATCTAGGAATGTGTTTTTTGTTGAGGCCAGTAGTTAAAAGCAATTTGATTACATGCTGGCTTGGGTCTCGTAAAAGTCACAGGGTTCAATGGCAATTAACGAAAACAAGGCAGGAATTCGTTAGGCGCGCACGGTAAACGAACATTCTGGCTATTCTAAGGAGCTGCAGACTGCCCCTTCTGGATTTATCTGGTGGCGAGCCACGCCCATGCGGACAGGCAGTCCGTCAGCCACGACCTGCAATCAATCAGAGGTCCCGTCTTTTCACATGCGATGGGGACAAACGAGTTTTCCCCTTTCGTGCTCAGGGAAACAACACAGGAATTGCATACAGATGCGGAAGAGTGAGCAACGGAAAAACCAAAATCTGAGGCAGTATTTCGAATTTCAGTTCTTCTGACATCGGGTTCTACAGACCCCAGCGGAAGTGAGTGTCCCCGTCGTAAACTGGTTTACTAAATAAAAGCAGCAACCACGAATGCGCGTTCAAAATTGGCTTCTTTGCATGGACTGGTCGATGGGCATTAAAATCCAATAGGTTTGTGGAATGGACAGAACTGAACTATCCAGCTTATTCGTGGATTTTTCCATTAGCCACTCAAGCCGAGTAACCAAGTGTCTTAATTACACCAAACTTGTAAAAGCAACAAGTGGAAGCGATCACTGGGGGAGATGAAACCCAGCTAATAGTTATATCTAGCCGCGCGGATATAATTGCTAGCCACAGCTAGTCAACGAAAATACTCTGAAGTAATGGGCTTTGTTTGCCTCGGCTCTTTTCCAGCAACCTCGCCTTGGAACCCGCATCCGAATCTGACTCCGTCTTCAGCTGCAACCCAGCAGCTGCGGCTGCGACTTGCACAGCCTCTCGAATCACAACTCACAGCTGTGCTGTTCTGGCTTCAGCGTTTCGGCTGTTCGGAAATCTTGCCGTGTTTTCGTTTGACAAACGCCAAGAGCACAACGCCATATCGGAGAATGTGCTCCGGGGCTGCCAACGAACTCTGCGGGCAACGGAAGGCCTCTCAATGCTAGCGGCGGTCGCTGCCGCTTTAATTGACTGCGAATTTAAGACTTTCAATTGCGGCGGCCGCAGCTGCAGCATAATCACAGATGGCTCATGTGGCCGGTCGCATTCCCAGCATAATTCCGATGGTAGAACCAAGAACGCAGTAGCTCCGTCAGGCGAGAGTTTCTCCGCAATTTCATGCTCCATGTCGTGGCTGCTCCGCCGCCCCCGCTGTTCCACTAAGATACGCAATTATTATTTCATGTTCTACATAGCCCGGACTCAAGTCGAGCTGCCTTCAGATGCAGTTCGTTTCGAGAGCAGACGCACAGCGGATTTAAAGCGCACACCCACGTCAAGGCAAAGCAGTTTCCGGGGCACGCAGGCGGCACTAGCTCTTCCATCTAGCTCGACTCTTTCCCACAGGCGAAAAATGGTCAGAGGGACACTTCTGAGGCAGAAACGGGCTGCAGGCCGGCTTTAAGAGCGGGGCCGAGCAACTCCCTTCTTTTAATCAAATTTAATGGCTGCTGCTCGGCTCGGAAGCGCAGGCGCAGGGCGTGGCTGCTGGGAACATGAAGGAAAAGTGGAGTCGATGTGTACAACTCCCTCCGGGCGCATCCTATAGATAGGAGCTCGTGAGTACACTTCGTTTCGCCGTCACATGACTTTCTTTTTGTTTCAACAAATAAAACGAAGTTAACCAAAGTTTTCGCTTAGTATATACAGAGCTGTGTTTGCCAGGTAGTCATAGGTGGCAAAAGGGACCAGGAAACACAGCTACGCAACAGTTTGGCAGGTGTTGAGTAATTGTAAGCCAGCGCTTTACCATGGCAAAGGTCGTTTGACTAATACCGTTTCATATATGCAAATATTTTGCTCAAAAATGTGCCCAGCAATCGAAGAAATCTCGTCGACACACTGGTGCTCCTCCCATTCATCCTCCAGTTTCAAGTTCGAGCGAAGCCAGTGCCAGCCATTGGTGAACGGCACGCGACTCGATCATGAACTGCACCTGGAGTCGGTGGCACAGCATTCCAGCTCACAGACGGTGGTTTCGCGGAAAGAAAGTCGTGTAGCTGTTTCGCAAGTTTCAGCACTGCATGGAGTGTAAAACTCGGAGTAGTTTGGCGTCCAAGTAAAAGGCTAAGGTGCGCCGGAAGTGTGCCTAAGAATTATTAGCTTTCGAACAAATTCAGGCCAAAATGCGGTCCTTTTGAGCAGGAACCATATGTGGCATCGTCACTGGGAATCCAACCACAGCAGCAGCAGCGGCACCCGTTACGGAGATTACACTCGACTGCAGCAGTGAGTCTAGAGTTTCACATTCCGCTGCCGTGCGGTTAATAAACCGCAAACTGCTCGAGACGAATCGCAGTTAGGCAAATAGATAGATAGATACATACGCAGCTGGGAGCAGATACTCGCTCGTGCTTTTGCCACCGCTCCAAGCAGGCTCCCTCCAAGATACGAGCTGCGAGCGAGCGAGCGAGCTAGCTTGAGCGCCGCTATCAAGGTCGTCCCAATCAGACAAGCAAGACAGCACTCGCCCGTGCCTAGTTGAATAACTTTTCAAAAATAAAATACGATCAGAGTCGCCGCCGTAGAACTAAAGCGAACCGAATACAGCCAAGCCAAGACAAGTCGAATCGAAATACATGGAAATCAAACGCTCCGGTCAAGGCGAACAATCACGTTGATTGTGAATGCATGTCCAAACTCCCTTGGATCGGAGTAACGCATTTTGGGTGCTTTAACCTCCCCTCGTCGGACCTATCGGAAAGCAGATCTATTCCCTGAAAGAATCGGACATTTTGGTGGCCATAGAAAAAACCCTGTATTTACAATATAAATTATCTAATCTCACGAGACCAGTTTTCCACCTTTGACGAACGACTCTGCTCTCGTCTCTGAGCTTCTACAGCGGCGACTTATCTGCTTTTAACTTCACGATCGAGTGCAAGAGTACCCACAAAACTGACAAGCTGTCGGCGTCCGCCCAGTGACCGCGCTTCGGTGCCAACTCGTGTTCACATGTCTCCAAAATCAGTTAATTATAATGTCTAATTGGGCACATCCACTTGCCTTGGCCCAAACTTCGAATGGGGCTGGCCTGAGTATTACTCTACGGACTCATTGCGAACTGCAGCGAGGCGAAATTGAGTAGTTTTGGGCAATCAGCACAGGAAAATGCGAATGGTTTACATCGCAGCCAAATGATCTACGCCCAACGAGCATCTATGGCTTTCCCACGTAGTTCCGCCAGCTACCAGCCACCAACAGCTGCAGCGAGGGTCCGGGCTCCGGAGACAATCCGAATCCATTATGAGCGGCGTTGTCACACAACATTAATTTTCCGTTGCATTAAGGAGCGGACGGCGAGACGGCGAGACTTCAGCACTTGGAGTGCAAGGGGGAAAGCCCAGCCTAATGGCCGTTTCTCATCTCCCGACGACCGAGGGAAAGTCGGGTTACACAACCGATTGGGTGGCTCTTGGGGGCGGAGGAAAAGCAGGGCTCGCATCGCCCGTTGCAGCGTTCCAGTCGATTCCACACGAAACCCTTGCGTAGATATCTCTTTAATGTTTTCACCAGTTAGAAATTGAAAGTAATTAAAGCCACTTAAAGATCACAGCACACCATTAAGGGGAAAAGTTTGCCTTTAACGATTAACGAAAGTTCTGCGACTAGCGAAAGTGATTCCGCATTATGATATGGGGTGTCTTATTCTCCGGACAGAGAGAGAAGCGTGACAGTCTCCTGGGCTCAGCAAAGGGAAGCTCAAAACCATCCGGAAGTGATTCGCTCACGGCGGGAACATCTTCTCCAAAGTTAATCACTTCCGACCCTCAGGCCCCCCCATTCAGCACAGTTCTGCCCGATATGGGGCCTAAAAATAAAACTTATTTGCGTCTCAGAATGCCTGCACACACTGCCCGGACTTTGGCCGGACGGATGCACACATAGCCTTATCAGTGACTCTCGAAAGCAGATCCCATTCACTCGGGCATGTATAAATGATCACTGCTGGCTGGCGCGGGGGGCAGGAGGAGCCGTAGCTGTAGTCCCATTCGCCTCGGGCCTTAAATAAGTCGTGATGAATTTGTGGGCGTTGTGCGCAGATAATGTGTCTATATACGGGCGCTGCCATTCGGCGCTCTGTGTGGGTAAGCGCTGAGATCTACCGATGAGATGCATAATTTGGTTGGCTTCTGTGCGGTGAAAAAAACTTTCAGAGCTGCGTCAGAAAATAGGAATCCAAGCAGCCTTGAGCTCCCCAATCAACTCTTCGTTCGAATCAGCACACTGCCCACGGACATGTCGCTACAGCTGGGCTTTATGGTTTGGATTATACTGTACAATCTGATCAAGAAACCCTCCCTGCAGGCAATCCAAGTCCTTCTGGTGTCTGCACTATGGCATCGCTAAACCCTCGGAAGATCCGGGCCGCCGACATCGTTGACACGCCGGGTAATGTGGCTCCGCTCCCCTACCTCAACTTCCTGCGCTACCTTAAGCGTAATTTCTACTCTCGATACGGCCTGCGCCGCTTGCTCCGGGTGGGACTCACCCAATGGACTGCGCTGAGCGACGCCCAGAAGCGCAAGTTCGAGCCAGAAGTAAGGTGCCGGCAGATCATGTACTAACTGCAGCTCAGCCTTTCCCTTCTCCCAGCGCATCTTGGCCAGAGTCGTCCACAAGCGACGAGTTGCTCGATATCGTCAGTTGGTGCGCCGCAGTCAGCGGGGTAAGAAGCAACCAGCTGCTGTCCGCCGTCCCATCTACGCCAGCCGTCCCAAGCCCATGTGCCGCAAGCGCAAGCAGAGAGGGTAAGCACCTGGTGGTGTCGTTTGTTCACCTGGTGGCCAGCCAAAGACCCACTTTTAGAAATCTTTAGTTCTTCAGTTCGCATTTTCTTTTTTTTCTCCAACGAGAAGTCATGTCACAGAACCTACACATGATACCACCTGCCACCGAGCATGGTTTAGCGGATTGGCACCTGCTCGCTGTTTTTCTTGCGCAATCTAAGCTTGGAGCGTGGGCTGCTGTGAATGGGAATATTCAAACAAATACTCTGCCACCACTTTCACTTTTCGCATTTTGCCAGAGTGCCAGTGGCCATTCGCCAGGGGAAGAGGAGCGTCGAAAAGCAGCCGAAGCAAGTACTTCCGGTTTTTATCAGTGCTCAAAGTATACCTCTTACCTTCATTAGCTTTGCGCCGCCTTGATTGTTCTTTAAAGTATATGGTTTTAATACTCTGCCAATAGCTAGTGCCCTGGTACCCACAATTTGGCACCCATTACGTCACCCTCACAACAAGACAAAGGCGGATTTGCAGGTTTGCCAGCAAGAGCTTTTGACAGAGGCCGAACAATAGTCATATTCCAGAAGATCGGAAGAGGGACTTGGAGGGCTCTCCTGCTGGAGCGCCGGGACAGATAGTGAACAAACTGCCTTATCTGGGCCCCTTCTCTGCGACAACTCACTTTCTGTTTGTCAATAAATTATTTATCAATTTTAATTTCCGCTTGTTGCACAAACAAAAACCAAAGCAAAGCAGCCACGAAGAGCGCGCCACTGGCGAAACAAAAATAGCGACGCTCGGCGGCTCCAGCATCAACTAGTTTCGAACTGACGAACCGTTTGAGCTTGCCATGATTAGTGATCGGAAACCCATCCAAACTGGTTGGCTTCTGGCTCGCAGTCGAATTCCCGTTTTGGATGCGGCGCATGTTTCCACTCGGCGGCTGCCGTGGTTAACTAACTCACTATTTGGCAAGCGTCTGCCGACGCAACCTGCAGCGGCTTCAGCGGCGGCTTCGGCATCGGCATGCGGCAGTCTGATTGACAGCGTACAGCTTATGTCACAGTTATCGCCTCTCGAAAGAGTAATTACACTTTAATTGCCTGGCCGCGAGGCTCCTGGCTCAATGGCCATGTGGAAAGCCTTTCTAGTTGCTTTCGATTCGAGCATGGAGCTAGCTTCGCCGCCCGAGAGTCCCGTCGCACCTGGAGAACACTTTTTTGGAGCGAAACGAAAACGAGTGCAATACCAGCAGTGGAGCTTGAATCGAAATCGGATTCCGAGAGCCCCGTATCGAAGACAAGCCCTGCTAAGCTCAGCTCACTGGGTCTACGGAACGGAGAGCGTGGAGGAGGGCTGAATGGGGCAGAACAACGGGTTCCACTGTCTGCTCTACTCTTTGTTTCCGTTGTTTCCCCATCTTGTTTACACTTTTTACACTTCGGCATTCGCACTCACTCTCTGCGTGGCCACGCACTCGCACTCGCACTAGCATGGGAGCGGATTTGCCTGGTGTTCTCCGCGGCAGAGTCCGAACTCCGGAGGTTCAACGACACAGTGGCTATGTTTCAGACCTGATTGCCTCTTGCATAGGATTTAACTGAATGCAACCGAGTTTCGCAATCTCCCAGAGTGACTAGGGCTTATCACCTGCACCTGTACCAAATAGTCGTCGGTCGATCAAGGGGAATGCACTCCTCCTCCGAGGAGGAGCGCATGAATCATAGAAACTGATCTAACGGCAGGCAGGCGAGCGATAGCCACTTTGTCCAAATGTCAGACTTCCGCGTCTGAGGTTCTAGCATTCTGTATTTATTTGCCTACAGCGAATGGGTTCCTGTCAATGGTCCATAAGTGTTCATGAATCAAATTCTAGTTTACAATTTACAAACTTCATTTTAAAAATTTCTATAATTTCCTATAAGCACTTTCCATTCACACAAAATATACACTTCCCCATATATCACGCAATTTTCAGCAGTTTCAGGGGACGATTATATCTGCCGCGCCTAGCTGCATCCAGTGCAATCGTAGGACGGGGGATTGCCTGTCACGGGCGGAAGGAAGCCCAAACGACAACGCGCCTGGAGTACAGTAAACAGTAAACAAAAAGGGAGAAGTGAACGACAGCCAGAAACAGGGACGGAGCAAAACAAAAAGCAAAACAACAAGGGCGGGCACGGGCACGAAGAAGATATGAAGCAGACACAAAAACAGAAGCAACAGAATGGTGATTAATACCCTTATCACGCGCCCCGCGTCCATTCAATCAGGCGGAAGCCCTAGGACTCACCTCACAGTGTCCTCGGGTATCCAGTATCGACGTAATCCACTATTGATGAGACTGTGCTGGCAGCATCGGAGACTGAGGCGATGGCAATTAGCTCAGATAAGTAGGGTTCGCTACTGCTTTCACTTGTGGCTTTTCTTTCGCGTTGGAAATCACAAACAGCTCGAAAAGAAATTCCTATTATTATCACTGCGATTCATTCGCACACCGTCACAGTCACAAACACAGACGCGAACGCTGGGGCAGGTGGAAAGGCCGCTGCGACACCTTAATGAGCTCGCATAACTATTGTTGCTTTGCCTTGCCCGGCCTGCACTCTCCTCCGCGGTTCGGTTTGGGCTTGGGCTTCCAGCTATGCCCAGCAATAAACAATTGAGTATCGTAGTTGCACAAGCACTGCACCACTACAGCGACACGGCGAACACCAATACTGGGACGCGACTTGCAAAATCTCGTTTCGGTTCTCCTCCGCGTACACGAGTGTAAGTGTGTAGTGGCTGGCTGTGTATGCGTGTGAAAATTTGCCCGACGCGTTCGACGGTGAGAAATCACAATTCGAGCGACACTTGTTTCAATATTTGGCCAGCATATTGCTTGTTTCGTCGCCAATCTGCAGTCGCTATCAAATATATAAACTAAATCCCGCGCGGGTGCGGGTGCGAGACACAGCGACGACAGACATACACACACACACTTACGAAGGAACAAAAAGAGACGCGCCCATACAGTGTGTGTATATACAAGGGTGCACAGGGTCGGCAGGCTGCGGCTGCTGCAGCACTTCAGTGTATTTACGCGCTTATTCCTGCGACAGTTGCACGAACGGATTTAATTTGTCCTCTGCTTTCTTTGTATTCCACAACAAAAACAAATTACGCGACGATCAAGCGCACACACGTCTCAACGCGACCAGTTTTTTTCTACATCTGATAGAGCTGGTAAAAACATCGGAGATGTATCGATACATCGATGTTTTTATCTGAAAAACATCGAAACATCGATGTTGGTGAACATCGATGTTTTTCCAGCTCTAACATCTGGCATCCCGCCATAGCCAAATTTCAAATACAGTCAGATACTTACTTCATGATATGGTCAGATTCTGACTCCGTTCCACTTTCGTGCGCATCTGAGAGGCGCATTAATTGAATAATGCGTTTTTAAGTGACGCTTAGACGCATTCCTCACTAAATTGTGCAATTGTCTGACCGGGCCGAATTAGACAGCGCAAACAAACGCATACAAGAGAGCCGACCCGGTCGGACAAGAGATTGAGATTGAGATCTCGGGGCGGAGATAAGACCCTTCAGCGCAGCTGGAACGGACTCGGCTTGCGTGAGTTCAACAATCTGTAAATTGGTCGTTGCAAGTGAGCGATGTAAATTGAGCCGCCGCTGCAATTGGATTCGACGGGACCCTTTTCCTCTCCCCCTGCACTTACTTGATTGACTTGGATTGGCTTTCCCCAGATATCATCGTCCGCACAAGATGTCTGTCATCTGGGCTCACAGCTCTGACCCTGCCCTGCTCTTCCAGAGAGAGGGAGAAGTGGTAGTCAGAACCCTTGAAGCAGTCCATCATAGTCTCTATCGCATGTTGGCTGTTCGCATTTCTTTATATCCAGTACTTGTATTATAATTCTGAAGCCGAAAGTCTCGTGTAGAAAAGTGTATGTACATATGTACGCACTGCATAAAACTGTAATACGCTCTAGAAGTGTATTCAAACAACCCTCTATTACATATTTCGAAAAAAATGTAATCGCTTCGCTTCGCCCCCAAAAGCCACATTTTGAACAGTATAGAAAATGAATTTCCAATGTTTCTCCCCCAGCTCTTGGCTTATTCGTTCACACATCGCCGTCGAGCTGGAAGCTAATTAATCTGATTGCAGATGACTTGCTTGGGCCGGCGGCTAGTCAGACTGAGTATTCAGATGGTCCAGAAACAGGCAGCATTAATGACCGAAGGTTCACATCTTCTCACGAAGCAGCAAGAAAAACCCCGTGATCCACTGCCACGGGCCTTTGGGATGCAAAGCGCCGGCTTTGGGCAAGGAAGCCGCCCCAGCAACCCCCGGCTAAGTTATGAAATGATATGATGTCATCGTTGAGAAATTCCTCTCATCGTAGTAGCCCGATAATTAGGTGGAACAAAAATTTTCCAATGGAGAAGAGCATGAAACATTCCAAGAATAAAAAATATATGGAAATGTATCTGTACTCACTGGGTTTGGCAGAGGACGGAAGACCGCGGACTGAGAGTGCTGAGCATTTACACATTCCGAGCGGTTTCGTGGCGAACAAATGATTTCTGATTGTAAACATATGCGCCGTCGTCTATGACAGGTCAAGAGCGGAGCTCGTAGTCAGTGTCGGATGCCGCCACCAGCAACCCGCTCAAGTGGCTGAAAAGTGGCAAAGAGATGCCTCTGCAGTTCAACAAGCTGTATTTGACAGTGAGGATAGGAAGAGATAGGAAGAAACAGCTCGCTCACAGATATATTTCCCTGGATTGCCCCCCATTCCAGCTCCAGCCGAGTCCAATGCAATCCAGAGCGATGTTGTGCCTTATGTAACAGGCTGAGTGTTCAGAGTGCATTCCAAACGACTATGCGAGCTGGAAAGTTCAGGCCCCAAGCAAGTTCTTGGAAACATCTCGGCACACATGGGCGAGATCTATTTTGGGCACCCCTCGAAGTGCGAAAATAAAGTGGCAGAAGCAGTTAAGCGAATGGGTGTTCCTTCGGCCCCACGCACATGTGGCAGGGAATGCACCGCACTTGGTTGGTGCAGCAGCAGCTTAAAGACCGCGACCAACGCCAGTGGGATATTGGTCCAGGGGGAATCCCACGGTCCTAGATGGGCACCATATGGGCGCGCTGTCAGGGTATTTTTGGAACTTGAAAGGGGAGGTTTCCCAAGTCCCTTGGAATTGGTCTTCTTTGCGTTCCAGCTTGAAATTATTTTTTGTTTATGGCCTGCCGCTCCACTTATTGGGGTCTGTCCCACTTCCACCCAGCTTCTGCGGCGTTCGCCACCCCAACCCCATTGAGAGATGTCGTACTTCACACATTTCATCGTGTATTTTTATCAAAACACTTTCCGAAATCGAAGTCCAAAGAGCAGTTCTTGGGCACGGCCGAGCCCCTCGGGTGCAGCGCAGTGCTTGCTGAACAAATATTTTGAGTGTCTCGTTCGGGGGATGCTATTAATCAGTGCATTCTCGTCATGGGGCGTTTCGCATTTAGTAGGAACAGCCCAGCTGAAGATCTCTGTGGACGAGAGGGGGAAAAGCAATCAGGCATTAATAGACGTAGGCACACAGTAAACAAATAGTTATTTTAATATTAAGAATTTGGGTAATCTAATGCATAATGTGGGTTACTTGTGCTCATACCGGGTGATCTAAGACCAATTCGTTTCACGTTAAAGTCTAAAACCATCCAATAACGTGACTTTCGGGCTGCTGGCCAATTCTGCGGGCCGGGCAATTATCATTGTCGCGGTGGTGGTAAGTTTGAGGATCTGTCCGAAGGCCAAAAAAGATGGATTACGCACACAGTTGTCCCTTGCCTTGGGTATGCGGAGGCAGCCGAACATGGGTAGCGTCCCGGGGTGCGACGTGCTTGCCGAGGGCACGCTCAGGATGTGCGTGTCATCGCAGGAGGGGTGTGCCGTGCCTAATGCCGGCTCATAGAACCTTCTCCGAAACGCTGTCCTGCCTGCACGTGGTGAACACACCCCGTGAAGCAGCCTGCGGCACGCACATACATAGGTCAAAGCGATTGTGCCGAGTACTATTTGGGTCATGTTTGAAAAAAGGCCAGTTGGGAACAAGGGCAAAACGCAAGAACGGTGGCTATTTAATTTAATGTTAGACACCCGAAATGCACAAGCTTGTCACAGACTTTTGACTTTTAATTTCTGTCAGACGCGACTTATCCAGTGGGGTTGGACACGTGCGTGTTCAAGGGCCTCCACAAAACATGCATTTCCTCCTCCATCTGTTTATGTGGTGTGCACTCCATCCATTTTGAACACTTCATAAATTACAAGGGAAAAGGGAAAATTGACTCGAGCCTGTGTCTTTACTTCGTCTGTCAGTGCGGTTTTTGAAAAACGCGGTAATGGCATCGCTTGACAGACAAGGGACCGGAAATCGCTGTTTGGCGCTCTTTCAGATGCCGACCTCCCTCACTTTGGAGCTCAGTTTAGGTAGCCCACAGAACTACAACTACCAACACCATAAACAAGGCCCATTTGCCGATGGGCTAGCGGCACGTAACAGCTAGAGAATTACAGGGGAATGTCAAGGTAATTGGGGAGTCCTGCGTGCGGCAGGGCAGTTCGGGTGATGTGATTTGAGTAACCCTCGTCCCTAGCTTAGCACCAATAATGGTCACGAACACTCACCTGACTTTTACTTGCGCTTTCTGGTCCCACCAGTTGCTTGGGACTTCGGCCGCTGGTTCTTCCGCATGCTGCGCTTACGATTCTCGGCCTTTCGCTCTGCATTATCCTCGTTGCGCTTCTTGATGAACTCCAAGCGCATGCGGGACTTGACAATTTGTTCGGGTCGTCGCATTTCCTTATCGTTTCCGCTAAGGCGCTTCTTAAGCTCCACTTTCACATTGTGACGAGCATGGCGGCTTACGGGATAGCGCTGGGCGTGGCTCAGTGGCCTGAATTTGTCATCGTCACTGTCCGCGTTCTCGCGCTGCAGCTGGTCCTCGATCTTGGACTTCTCCTTCCACTCGTTATAGCGACCCGTTTTAAAGGAGGCTGGAATCCAAGCGCCGGATTCAGTGCGGATCTTGTTAGCTCGAGGATCCTGCACAGACACCATTTTCTTCTTGATTCGGTCCCACTTCTTTAGGCCCGGCTTGTGCTTCACCTCCTGCGAAGAGTTGCGGTCCGATACCGAGAACTCGGCATTCTGCGCCTGACGTTCAAAGGTGTTAATGGCCAGGCCATCCTCCGTGTGCTTGTCGGCCGACTGGTAGGGAACGTAGTGCTCATCATCCTTTGAGTTTGTCTTACGCTTCTTTTTTTTTGGCTTATCCTTGTACAGCGCGTCCATATTTTGGAGTCTCTTGGGCGCAACGACTTTGTTAAAGGTACTGCTTATGGCTTCCTCGTCGGCGGTGGGCATTAGGGTCGAATTAGGCCTCAAGGTCTCGGCCTCTTTCTTTGCCTCGTCCAAGTCCTTGTCCGCGCGTTGCTGTCTAAACTTTTGAATAACATCTGCGTGCTGGGATCGCTTCTCCTTCATAACGATAAATTGAGTTGACTTTTGCGTGGTGTTGAGTTCAAAAACGGTCTGAAATGCAAACTCCATTAGCAATCTCTCCTGAAATGACAGCTACTGACGGGTAACTTACACCGCCTGGTCGGAAACTACGCATCTTGACCAGTATATCGTGCTTCTCCTCCTGCAACTTGCGCTCAGCTGCTGCTACCTTCGCCTGCGACTCTGCGGACTGGCCATTGACCTTGGCGGCCTGGGCGAGCACGGGAGCGGCTGAGAAAAAATCTTCCAACGGTTTAAGAGCAAAGAACTTGATCTTCTTCACTCGCGCATTGGCGTCCGTGGAGGCCACTGGACGTGAGCTCAGGTACTTCTTGTACGCATTTTCGCTGGTGCGCAACACTCCGGACTGCAATTATTACAAACGGTATACAATAGATTCATAAGAATTTTCATTAGGGACTTACAATATGATGGCTCTTCTTGATGTCGGTCACTGTGAGGTGCTCCTCCTCGAGCAGGTCCTGTGGAATGGTTCCCATGGCTGAGCTGTCGTGAATGTTGAAGGGCCGGTTCAGGAACAAGTGCAGATCGAGGAGATGGGCCGTGTCGTCAGTGGAGAAGATTGAGTATGCAGTGCCAGTGCGGCCTGCTCGGGCACAGCGGCCGACGCGATGCACGAACAGCTTCGGCTTGCCCGGGAAGTGAAGGTTGACCACGTAGTCCAGACTGGGAATGTCGATGCCGCGCGCGGCCACATCCGTGACGATTAGCACCGACACCTTCTTGTTTACAAACTTGGCGGTATTGATTTTACGAGCGGCCGGATCCAGACTGGAGTACACCGATGTGTTGGAGATGCCTGCCTCGGTGAGGATGTACGAAATCAGCTCAACATGATGCTGTGTGCCGGCAAACACCACGGTCTGTGAATCCAGCGGGATTACATACTTCAAGAGCACCACGAGCGCTGTGTAGCGGTCGTCGGGCCGGCAGTAGAGGAACTTCAGAGCCAGGGCGTCCGGCAGCTTAGACTCTACGTCAAGACGTATGAGAACCGGGTCATTGAGGCCGGCTCGAGCGAAGTCCACAAGCAGCTTGGGCAGGGTCGCGGAAAACATGACCATTTGCCGGGAGGATGGCAGCCTGTGCAGCGTCTCGTTCAGCTGCTCACCGAAACCCATCTCGAACAGACGATCAGCTTCATCGAAGACCACGTACTCTGAGAATCGATAGCTTTGGTTAAAACCAGTTCCGCAAACTATTCGCAAATCGCGAAAATCACTTACCTATGGAGTTTAGTTTTAAGTCCATTTCCACACACAAGTGGAGGAAGCGCCCAGGAGTAGCCACAATAACATCGGGGCACGTGTGTATTGCCGAGAACTGGGAATCCATGGAGTCGCCTCCCAGTACCAGGATGGTCTTCAGCTCCATGAATCGTCCGAGCTCCTTGATGAACTTGTACGTCTGCACCGCCAGCTCACGCGTGGGCGACAGTATGAGGGCTCGGGCGCCTTTGGTGGGCTCCCGCCGCTGCAGCTTCTCAAAGAGCGGTATCAGGAAGCAGGCCGTCTTGCCGGAGCCCGTCTTGGCCATGGCCACCACATCCCGACCTTCTAGAATCAGTGGAATAGTCTTTCGCTGAATGGGTGTCGGCACTTTGTATCCCCGCTTTGTGATGCCCTTGATAAGCTCAAAGCCCAAGCCCATGGACTGAAAGCCGCCGCTTTTCTTTGACTTGGGCTTGCTCCGTAGGATGTCGTCACCCTTACTCCCTCCGCCACCGCCGCCGCCATCGTTGTCCAGTGAGGGGAACCCTGGTATTTCTACGTCTTGCTTTTTGCGCTGCAACGAAGTATAATTGTCATTTAAAATTATTTGAAAGAAGCGAATGAATGCATACCATTTCTGTTTTGTTAGTTACACGTGCAATTGTTGCGGCGTTGCCACCGCGTTAGCAGCACAGCTGGTCGGTCCAAAAAAGTGGCAACCCCAAGCCATGGGCGATTTAAGTATGACCGTTGGGTCTTAAAACATAAAAGGCACACATGTTTTTCCAGTTTTGTGGTATTTTGGTCTAAACGGTGTTCAAAACGAACAAAGCAATCGCAGGAAAAATGTATAATTGTAATAGTAAAATTTATATGTAAAATCCTATTCGCACAAAGGTACTATACCATTCGACAGCTGATAAGGGCCTTCGGTTTCCAAATGCGCTTCGCTAATGAGTTTTCTGCCCTTCCCTCGTCCGCCAGGTTGCCGTCTTTGTCTCCGTTTCAGCTAAGGAAGCGGGAAGTGGGCGGAGTAGAGCGGTGTCTAGAGATATAGAATACTACGACTTGGCCCGACAAAGCAAACGCAACAAACATGTCAACTACTCCCAACTCCAATAGCAGTAGCAGCAACAGCAACAACAAGCAGCAGCCCCAGAAGCAGGATACGTATAGCAGTGATAGCAGCGAAGAGAATCTCGAGGCGGCCGAGGAGCGGAGAAGGCGGATCCTTAAGAATCGCAGCCGGCTTAATCGGCCAACCATTTCCTGCGGCGGAGCCGTTCCCAAGCAGGACGGCAAGTCACCGGGTGGAGCGGCATCCACGAGCTGCCAGGCAATGGCTACGGCGGGAGCAGGAGGCCGCCTGCCAGCGCCGCCAGAGAGGATCTCGATGCTAGTGGACGGAGTGCGCTTTACAGTCGAGCAGTCGCTCCTCACAGCCCATCCCACCACCATGTTGGGTACCATGTTTGGTTCCGGTTTCCAGTTTGCACACGCTAACGAGCGCGGTGAATACGACGTGGCCGACGGCATCTCACACTTGGTGTTCCGCGCAATCCTGGAGTACTACAAGAGCGGTGTTATTCGCTGCCCACCAACGGTATCGGTGCCGGAATTAAAGGAGGCTTGCGATTATCTGCTTATTCCCTTTGATGCCACCACCGTGCGCTGCCAGAATCTAAGTGAGTATACCGCGAGCTGCTCCTGCCTGGGCGAACCTTAGTTGTGGCCACCTCTGGTTTCTGCTTCTCTTCCGTCTCTTCCTTTATAACATGCCTTCTGTTGTCTTCGACAAAAAGGAGGCCTTCTTCATGAGCTCAGCAACGAAGGAGCTCGCCAGCAGTTCGAGCTCTTCCTCGAGGATCTCATCCTGCCGCTGATGGTGGCATCGGCACAGCGCGGAGATCGCGAATGCCATGTAGTCGTGCTGCTCGAGGATGATATGGTCGACTGGGACGAGGAGTTTCCGCCGCAAATGGGTGAGGAGTATTGTCAGAGTAAGTACGGAGAGCATTGAGGCCAGCATGATCAGAAATTAACGCTCAGACACAGCTGTCCACAGCACTGCCATGCACCGCTTCTTTAAGTACATCGAGAACCGCGATGTGGCCAAGCAGGTGATGAAGGACCGCGGCCTGAAGAAGATCCGCTGCGGCATCGAGGGCTATCCTACCCACAAGGAGAAGATACGGAGACGTCCTGGGGGACGGGCCGAAGTGATCTACAGCTATGTGCAGCGCCCGTTTATTCACATGTCTTGGGAGAAGGAGGAGGCCAAGAGTCGCCATGTGGACTTCCAGTGCGTAAAATCAAAGTCTGTGACAAATCTCGCTGAAGCCAATGCCGATCCTCCCTTGGAATTGGACGCAAGTGCGTAAGAAACCCAGCTGATTTAAGAGATCCGCTAAATTTCCACTTATCTTTTAGGCGGCAACCCGATTCCGCCCATTGCAGTGGTTAATCCGCATCCCAATAACGTAGAGCTTGCTCCCGGTTTGGCCGCAGCCGCCCCCGCAGTGATGGGTGTCGCTGGCCCAGCGGCGGTAGTCGCTGTCGACGAGGCGGCTGGCGGTGTTGTGATGCTCAACGATTTGGCCCAGGCGGCAGGTGCCGGTGCCGCCGCCATCGTCGACGAGAACATATAAAGCAAAGAAGAGACCGCGGGAAAGGTGGAATACACTGCCAGGGCAGCAGCAGCGCGCACAGAAAACCCTTTCTACAATTTTCATCAACATTTTTATATATATGCAATAAAAAACTGAAATGTCCAACACAAAAGTACCTCCAGATGCAGAGGGTAAATCCGGTACATAGCATTATGCTCCATCAAAAGCCTCGCGCTCACCTTGAGGAAGCGAAGAAGTCTCCCAGTTCAGTGAGCGCTCTATTGCCATTTTCCACTTTTGGTAGCGGAGATTTCGCTCGGTGGCATTGATCGACGGCTTGATGGCTTCGCGCGGCCCAGACTTCGAAAGTGGTGCCTCCATGGAGTAGCGACTCTCGACGGCTTTGTAGGCAGCCATGGCAGCGCCCTGAAATTAAAGCATTAAAAAGAAAGGCCTATATTTGGTGAATTCTCAATACTGACCAGGGCTGTGGTCTCTGCGATCTTGGCACGGAGCACCTGAATTCCCACGAGGTCCGCTTGCAGCTGCAGAAAGAGACTGTTCACAGTCATGCCTCCATCCACCATTAGCTTGGCCAGCGGAATTTTGCAGTCCTTGTGCATGGAATCGAGAATGTCCCGGACCTGGAAGCAAACCGCCTCCAGTGTAGCCCGCACAATGTGCTCGCTCGTCGTCTCCTCACTTAGGCCGCAGATCACGCCTCGAGCGTCCTGGTTCCAATAGGGGGCGTAAAGTCCATTAAACGCCGGCACAAAGTATACGTCAAGTGAGTTGTCCACGGTACTGGCCATGGCTTCGATCTGCCCAGAGTTTTGAATGAGGTTCATATTGTCCCGCAGCCAATTAAAGGCCGCCCCAGCAATGGAAACACTGCCCTCAAGGGCGTAGTAGGGAGTGGCTTTGCGTCCCAGCTGGTATCCAACGGTGGTTAGGAGCCCGTGCTGGGAATGGACGATGGAGGGTCCGGTGTTGTAGAGCAGGAAGCAGCCGGTTCCATAGGTGGCCTTAGCCTGGCCCTTAGACAGGCACTGCTGACCCACAAGAGCTGCCTGCTGATCGCCCAAGTCGGAGCTGATGCTTATACCCTTGAGCACACCCTGCGCAATGTTGCCGTAGAACTCGGCGCTTGAGCAGATCTCTGGCAGAATGCTCTTGGGGAGGCCAAAGAACTTCAGCAGATTCGGATCCCACTGCAGCGTTTCGATGTTCATTAACATCGTGCGTGAGGCGTTGGTCACATCTGTCTTGTGGACACCCCCGTCCTTTCCGCCCGTAAGGTTATACATCAACCAGGTGTCAATGGTGCCGAACATGGCTGTGCCATTCTCCATCGCCTGGCTGACCACCGGGACGTTGTCCCGTAGCCAGCGGAGCTTCACACCCGAAAAGTACGGCGACAGGGGCAGGCCGCACAGCGGCCGCAGGTAATTAATGTTCCTGGCATTGTTCGGAATCGTCTCCAGCAACTCCTCCACGGTGCTGGAGGTCCGGTTGTCCAGCCAGATGATGGCGTTCACCAGTGGCTGGCCTGAAAGCCGGTCCCAGACCACGGTGGACTCGCGCTGGTTGGTGATTCCGATCGTTATGATGTCCTAAAATTAACCAATAACAGTAATCGGCAATCAATAATATAAAACGGGCATTTTTAAATCACCAGATGCCAAATAATTGTAAAAAATCCTATTGTAATTGTAAAATTTTGTTCAAAAATTAGAAATCGAGCTTTGAATGCAGAAATGTTCTCCTATTAATACCAAGAAGAAAAAACCAAACCAGACTGAAATCGGTTGGGTTTAAGCCAAGTTATGACCAAAAAACCCTTCAAGGTGCAAGCAAAAAATTTATCAAATTTTTTCCATAAAAAGGAAAGGGGTTACATCGTCAAAATTGTAAAAAATATGCCAAAAATTAGAAATCGAGCTATGAATGCAGAAATGTTCTCCTATTAAAACCAAGAAGAAAAAACCAAACCAGACTGAAATCGGTTGGGTTTAAGCCAAGTTATGACCAAAAAACCCATCAAGGTACAAGAAAAAAATTTATCCAATTTTTTCCATAAAAATGAAAGGGGTTACATCGTCAAAATTGTAAAAAATATGCCAAAAAATAGAAATCGAGCTTTGAATGCAGAAATGTTCTTCTATTAAAACCAAGAAGAAAAAACCAAACCAGACTGAAATCGGTTGGGTTTAAGCCAAGTTATGACCAAAAAACCCATCAAGGTGCAAGAAAAAAAATTATCCAATTTTTTCCATAAAAATTGTAAAAAATATGCCAAAAATTAGAAATCGAGCTTTGAATGCAGAAATGTTCTCCTATTAAAACCAAGAAGAAAAAACCAAACCAGACTGAAATCGGTTGGGTTTAAGCCAAGTTATGACCAAAAAACCCATCAAGGTGCAAGAAAAAAAATTATCCAATTTTTTCCATAAAAATTGTAAAAAATATGCCAAAAATTAGAAATCGAGCTTTGAATGCAGAAATGTTCTCCTATAAAAACCAAGAAGAAAAAACCAAACCAGACTGAAATCGGTTGGGTTTAGGCCAAGTTATGACCAAAACACCCTTCAAGGGGCAAGCAAAAAATGTATCAAATTTTTTCCATAAAAAGGAAAGGGGTTACATCGTCAAAATTGTAAAAAATTTTCCAAAAATTAGAAATCGAGCTTCGAATGCAGAAATGTTCTCCTATAAAAACCAAGAAGAAAAAACCAAACCAGACTGAAATCGGTTGAGATTTAGCCAAGTTATGACCATAAAACCCTTCAGGTGTGATCCCATTTTTTCACAAAAAAATGTAAGGGGTTACATCGTCAAAATTATCAAAAATTGAACTCAAAATTGGAAATCGAGATTTAAATGCAGAAAAGTTCTCCTCTAAAAACCAAGAAGAAAAAACCAAACCAGACTGAAATCGGTTGGGTTTAAGCCAAGTTATGACCAAAAAACCCTTCAAGGTGCAAGAAAAAAAATTATCCAATTTTTTCCATAAAAATTGTAAAAAATATGCCAAAAATTAGAAATCGAGCTTTGAATGCAGAAATGTTCTCCTATTAAAACCAAGAAGAAAAAACCAAACCAGACTGAAATCGGTTGGGTTTAAGCCAAGTTATGACCAAAAAACCCTTCAAGGCAAGCAAAAAATGTATCCAATTTTTTCCATAAAAATGAAAGGGGTTACATTGTCAAAATTGTAAAAAATTTGCCAAAAATTAGAAATCGAGCTTCGAAAGCAGAAATGTTCTCCTATAGAAACCAAGAAGAAAAAACCAAACCAGACTGAAATCGGTTGAGATTTATCCAAGTTATGACCAAAAAACCCTTCAAGGTGCAAGAAAAAAATTTATCCAATTTTTTCCATAAAAATGAAAGGGGTTACATCGTCAAAATTGTAAAAAAATTACCAAAAATTAGAAATCGAGCTTTGAATGCAGAAATGTTCTCCTATTAAAACCAAGAAGAAAAAACCAAACCAGACTGAAATCGGTTGAGATTTATCCAAGTTATGACCAAAAAACCCTTCAAGGTGCAAGCAAAAAATTTATCCAATTTTTTCCATAAAAAGGAAAGGGGTTACATCGTCAAAATTGTAAAAAATTTGCCAAAAATTAGAAATC
>VNJV01003145.1:0-15362 GCA_008042635.1 Drosophila nikananu | reverse complement strand
ACTGCAGTACCTGGGCTTCCCCACCCTTTTAGATCTCGCAGAGCTGAGCGAGACATCACCGAGGCAGATAACCCGATTCATCCAGGGATCGGGCTGGTCCTCTCTCACATAGGATTGGTCATCGGCCCATGAGAACCTGCTTCGGACGGGGGATCTAAGTCCACGCGGCATCACAAGGAGCCTTCTCAGGCTCAAGTGGATGGATCGGCTCTTGAGCCGGCCATCACCGCCCTAACCTAACCTAACCTAAGGCTTAGTTTTGATCGATTTACGATTGGTTCCCCTGCGGCTTTCCAAATATAGATTCCTTTCCAGTTTGTTTAAAAAACCATGTTTTAAATAATTTTAAAACCCAAAAACAATTTTATAACTGTGGGTACATAAAAACATTACTTGTTTTGAGTTTAAGTACATTTTCTTAATATTTCAATTTTATTTCCGCAAAGAATGGCATACAAATAATAAATTGAAGTTATAAAGAAATCTTTTTCCAAAGTAAAACACCATTAAATATTTTTTCCACGTACGATTTTATTTTATTTAGCTTTCAATAGTACAACTAAAACTTAAGGCTACTAAAGCTATTGGCTATCTACTGCACATAATTACATAATTACACATAGAGACTAAAACACAACTTCTAAGGCTATCACAAAAACGTGCCTCGGGAACCTGGGCAAATCCTCCTTCCATTCCCTTCAATCAATTTCCACATTCTCGTCCATATCCTCCGCCTCCGAATGATTGCCCTCGCCGCCGCTCTCCGCCTTCATCCCCTGATCGCTGGGACTGGGGCAAGGAGTTCGCTGAGGACGCACGGCTCCTGGTATGGGAATGGGCGAGGAGGAAGCCGAGGAGGCGGTCACAAAGCTCGACGCTTGAGTGGGCGGTGGTATGGGCTGGGGGACCTTGGGTTGCGGATAGAAATACGGGAACGGCATCTGCATCTGCGGCAGTGGCAAGCCGCCGTAGGCCAACTGCAGCTGATGGCGATAGATGTTGATCAGGGCAGGATCCAGGCCATGACCCGCACCCGGTCCGGCCATATGAGCGTAGGTGGTGCTGCCATCCTCCCGGACCAGGACCTGGACGGGAACCCGCTTGCTGGCTCCCAGGAGAGCCGCCTCATGCTGCTGGATCTGCTTGCGTTTGGTCTTGTAGCGGCGATTCTGGAACCAGATCTTCACCTGGGTTTCGGTTAGCCGCAGACTCTTGGCCATCTCACTGCGCTCCGGGCCCGAAAGGTACCGCTGTTGGGCAAAACGACGCTCTAGCTCAAAGACCTGGGCATGGCTGAAGGCAGCCCGTGAACGCTTCTTGCGACTGAGACCATTGCCGTCATGCGAAAGTGGCGACTCGGAGGGTGAACTGCTGAGTGGCGGCGGTGAGTCGCAGTCTGTTAATGGAAACATTAAAGAAAAAAATTATAGAATATTAGCCGCAAGGGAGAAAGGTTTTAACTTCCATTGAAAGGATTCAAGTTTGGCCTTTACTTACCGGAATCGTTGCTGGTGCACCGCCTCATGTCCAAAGGAGCTGCAAGGGTGGACCCAAAATAGGCCAATTTACGCTGCATATAGTCCGCGGCGGCACTGGAGTTTGTTGGATTTTGTTGCATGGTTGCCTGGTGATGATTATGATTGTTGTTGTTGTTTTCCAAAGCCGCCGCATAATACTGCAGATAGTTGGTGGTTTGTTGCTGCTGCTGCTGCTGCCTGGGATTCGGTGGCATCTCCTTGGTGTTGGAGAACTTGTACAGGCTGAGATCGCGACAGCAAAGCGGCGGGGATTTCGAGGTGGAGCGCTCGGATCGATCGGAGGGTCGAAATTTCTCCGGTTCCGGCTCGGAGTCCAAACTGGACACACGACGCGCCTCCGGATTGCTGCGCGTGAGGATGTCGTTGATGGAGAAGGGCGTTGTTAGCGATTTGCTTAGATTGGCCATGGCACTGCCGCCCACACTTGCACTTTCCATATTTAGCATTTTAATTTGTATTTCTTTCGAATTTTTCAATATTTTTGTTCGGCACTTGTTTTCACTCCGGGAAAATCTTTCACGGGATCTTCACGTCTCGAGGGCTGCGCAACGAATGTGCTTGAGTTGGACGCTCCGGGCTGTCTTTAAATAGCCGCCGAGATCCCCGGCGAGAAGCACTCGGCATCACGGAGTGGAAATGTGCGCCGTACTCAAGTGGGGGTGGAACCGTATTACGCTTTCCGGATTGGGTTCCTTCCATTGGTGGTTGTGGCCCGGAGAGCCTTTGAGTTTCCTCTCAAGTGCGTAAACACAAATTCGTTCGATGTGAAAAGGTTACGGGGCAATCGCTTAGATGCATCTCCCTGGAGCGCCTCAGTTTTCCAGGAGTGCAAGCATCCTGTTTATTGTTTACAGAACTGCTAACTGCTCTCAGTCCTATTTTTTATTTCCCAAATTTTACAATTCGGGTACAGTCCCCTATTTGTTTAGCTTATCGATTTGTTTAGAATCTAAATCATTTGAAACGAATCGGAAAAGGTATCCGTAAATGCACACACTTGTCCGTAAGTAGGTTAGTTGGGTAATGGATTAGGTTGGAAATGTTATACAAGGTCTAAACATTATATTATATTTCTCTGAAACTGGGTACATGTTTTGCATTTCTACAAGTTAAAGTATATTTAAATGAAATAGAAAGAAAATGTTTAAAAATATTCACTTGTGTATTGTATTAATAATAAACTAAGCCACTGGGGAATTATCAAGCTTCTGTGTCTTTGGGCTTGTTTCGAATTATTGTTATGTCACTTACTTAAGAGTTTGTATGTCAAATTTAATTTATCAGATAAGCTAAGTAATACAAAAAATATATTTAAAACGAAAGGAAAGCATTTAAGATGGAGAAGTTATGGTTAACATATTTTTTTACTTAATACATATCTAATTTATCCTAAGATATATGGTCCTAGAAGCTATAGTCTCCATCTTGATGTTTCACATAATTGGAAAATTTTAGAAAATTGCTTAATAACAATAAATACATATAAATCATTAAATAAGTCAGGTTTTTAGTGGGAAATTCAAATAGTTAAATCCCTATATTTATAAATTTTGGTAGCGGGTTATAAAGCATTTTATTTCAGTGGTTTTTAATAAAAACAGAATTACTCTTAATTCTATTCTTAACTCTAATTCTGATGTAATGTGTTATTAAAATATTTATTCAACGGTGTTTATATATCACAAAAAAATAAATAATAAAGAATAAATACAGTTTACAGTGTTGAAAAGACATTAACAGCATTTACAGCCGACATATTTGTAGTCAATTTTTCTTTGTTGTGTTTTCATTCTTTTATTTTATTATTCGGAAGGGTTTAAGCTAACGTGAATATTTTATATTATGTAAATGGTGTGCTGTGCTTAAATCTAAAGTTTTATCAGTGATTTACATAGGGAATATTAACAAACATGATCAATTTACGATTTAGGGTCATATTCTTATATATAGAAATTATACAAGATTTTCTTCTACTGTCAAGGTACTTAATAATTTCATTTTCTTTTACTATCCCCTTTCCCAGGTATTAAATAATTAAATATTCTTGTACTATCCTGGTACTAAATAATTTATTAAGTAAATAATAAACAACCAGAAATTGTAAGCATACCAATGTTTTATAAACTCTGTAGAACTTTACAACAGCTTCAATCCCTGAGGTTCCCTAGACACAACTTAGAGACCCCTAAATGCCAGAATTGTGACCCATGTGAAACGTGGGACTACAAAGGCCTGCCATTGGCTGACCAGAGGCACAAAGAAGCCTCTTCGGCGCTGATTGGAGAATGCCCCAGACGAGGGCAAATATGGCTGCGCACTCAGACGCGGACTCTCACTCGAACCGAGTGAGATGCTGGCCACCGTGCAACACATGTTCGCCGTTGGGGGTGGATTTTATTCCTTTTTGTGCTCGATTCCTCCGCTACACTTCACACCTTCGGGCTATATAATCTTTTTATTGCCAATTCAGTGGCTCTTAATGCCGCGGGCGCTGAAAAGTCAAGCCAACAATGGACAAGGATGAGATGGCTCGAAAGGGAAAGAGCTGGCGGGCGCGCTGTTCTGGGCTCTCTTTTGCGGTCAGATATATGAGTAGTAACCAATTCCAGGACCAAGTGCGGTGCTACTCGTTATACCATTTCGATTGAATGCCCTTCAATAATACTCGGGTAATTAGTGTATAATGATGCTTGTGGCAGGCACACGCGTCCGCAAGCCGCGAATCGCAGTTGTGTCCTGCCAGTGTTGTCGCTAATTTTGTTAGCTTCTTGTGATTCTGCTGATGCGATTATCCTTGAATGGAGCAGGAGCAGTGGCAGGTATTAAATAACATTTGCAAGGGGAGGGTAAGATATCCAGTGCAATCCTCTCCCTCTCCCTCTTTATGATGAATGGACATTTTCAATTAAATTCGACAGTTTCTTGTTTGACTTCGAAATGCCCACCACCCCAAACATAAAATTTCACAGCATTTGTTGTTGTTCTGGTTGTTGTTTTTGTGGTTGTTTTTGTGGTATTAAGTTTTATTTAATGGTTTATCAAAAGGCACTTCAACTGTTTGCCTTTCCCCGTTTATCGTGATTATCATTCATGGCTGCGAAATCTGATCCCACTGAAAGTACTTTAATGTCGGGACCGAACAAGTGTTCCGCGTAGTCAGTCAGTGGTCTTTTCATTGATTTTTCTCAATGACTTTATAATATAAAAGGAAGTATTCTGCCACAAGTATTTAAGTAGGTCAAAAAAATATTTGCATTTAGTATATTTTGGGAGTATTTAATTCGCATAACAGAATAATTCAGAGCCTATCAAGTAAAACTTTCTGACTGGGCTTTGGCCTCAAGGAATTACTCATTTCCAATAATATTTTCATACTTTGAGTAATAATATCGATGGTACTTTAATGATATTTTAAAGTCTAGACTTTAAACTACAACTCATATGATACGGAATGCCTTTCGTTGCCTTCTAGAATCAAGAATATTTTACACTTGCTGCTTAATCGATTTTTCTTTAATTAATTTAATTTGCAAACAAATTACCTTTGGTTTTTCGTACTTGTACAGCTTTTTCCCATTCTTTCATCCTAAAAATGTCCCGCCTAGGTATAATTAACTCGCTCTGACTACAACTTCTTTATTTTAATTTTTTCCTCTCTAATTACTCGCCAAAATGTCCCCATCTCCCTGATTTTAAAGTGTCCGCGAAGAATTTCCGATTAATAAACATATCGTAACGAATAACGAGTTATCGATAGCGATGGCACTCCAATGAATATCTTGTTCTTTTTTTTTTCTTTTTTTTTGAAAGCAGCAAAAGCTGCCGCTAAAGTGAAAATTAACTCCGGCTGAGATCAGGTGGAATTAAGAGAGGATCACATTGTGGCAACCAGGCAAGTAGTTTGCGAAGAGCTGGAAGATCACCTGTAGAAGAGGCAGCTTCTTTCTTTTACAGAAAAAAAGCTAAAAACGGCATGCAAGATCGACGACAAACTGTAAACAAGAAATTCCATCGACTTTTCTAGGAAAAAACACTTAATAAAAATGAACCTAGAGCGAGAGGAGTGCACACCCGTTGAGGAGGAGATTATGCCCTTTACCCAGGAACAGGAAGAGCAGGACCTCTGGGACACCCAGTACAATTTGAATGAATTTCTCATACTCAACAAAACTGTGCCTCAGACAGAGATCAGGAATGGATCTGCAAAAAGGCATGCCGCCGGCACCCTGCAGCAGTTGGATGTGGGCAACAGCACGGTCGAGGTGCAGGGCAAGGGCGGCCACTCCTTTTTGCACATTGTGAACAGCAACACGCAGAATAAAAAAGCCGGAGAGAAAACCCTTCCGGAAGGGCCTGAATACACAGGCAACCTATACTTCTGTTCGAACTGCCGCAACTGTTACCATTCCTCCGCCACCAGGAAGATACATGAACGTGCCTGTTTGCGTCAAAACAGCGAGGATCACCAGTGCAAGGAGTGCCACAAGGTCTATAGTTCGGCGGGCAACCTCAAGCAACACATGAAAATGCATTCGGGCATTGTGCCGCTCCGCTGCAACCGCTGCTTTCGCAAGTTCTTCGACGAGAAAAACTACAGGGCGCACATGGACCGGCACAAGCGCCGCGAAGAAGTGGAGGCCCAGCATTCCGGCAAGGATGTGGTGGTCAAGGAGTTCAATTGCGTATTTTGCAAAAGGAACTTTAGGGCCGTCTTTGATGCTGGCCAGGTTAAGCGTCGCTTTACCTGCGACACCTGTCTCCAGAAGTACAACAGTGCGGAGATCCCTGGTCAGCGCCCGCAACGTGATTTTTCCTGCAACCGCTGTGGCCGCAAGTATGTCTTCCAATCCTTCCTGATGCGCCATCAACCCACCTGCGATGGCACTTTCAAGCGCATTCACAGCAGGCGTGAAACTTAGACTGTAACAACTTAAAGCGAGGAGCATGGATACGAAGAATCTATAACCCACAGAAAGAATTAACCTTTTTTTTTATTTGTTTACCTTAATTGAATTTATGTATGTATGTATACGAAGAAAAAGAAAAAGAAACGGATGTCAAAAACTATACATATTTATAAGAATTAACTTATAGTTAAGTCCTTGGTAAATCCTATTATTTAATATTTTTTGTTCTGCCTTTTTTTGTTTAAATACTCAATAAAATAAATAAAAAACATGCATTATATTTTATATTTGAAACACGCCTAATGTAATTGCACTCTCGAACCTTGTAGACTGATTTACAATGGAAATTCAAAATTCAGGGGATAATTTAAGCATTTTGTGGAGCTTTCGATGAATTGAATTATCCACTTTCTTATAGCAAATTCATATCAAAATCTTTTTAAATAGCCTTTCCATAAATAATGCACAGAATAGTGTGGATTTTTTCCTCCTCGATAGCTGGTCACACTTATCCGTAATTGAAACGATCTTGATGGTGCTGCCAGATACAGTAAAAAAACCCAAACCCTCTTTTCTTCTTCCTAATCTGTTTGCCGCTTTTGAAATCCCTCAAATTGTTAATATAAAATTTTGTTTATATGTATTTTTGCTTATTTTTTACCAGAAAGGGTTTTGCTAGAAATCCACGATAAAACGTTAGACATTAGCGTTGCCAGACAGCAGGGAAATGTTTAGTCTTTGAATTTACACTTGGTTTTTTCACAATGATTACAGTGGCGACATCTGGCGGAAAACTCCCAAGCAGTTCATTTTGGAACCAAGTTAAGCAAAGCAGTTCAAATACGTAACGCGTTGCACTGCTTGCTCAAATATACCTTTATATGACCTAAAGCGCCATCTATAATTTTGAAAGGTCTGTAAATAATTTTTAAATTCAAATTCCTAAAATTAATGAACCCAAGTCAGTATGTTAAATTTCAATGATTTTCATATATGTATAAAAAAATAATTCAAAGCCCAACCAAAAATCAAAAGATAGTATTTAATTTTTTTTAACAAATTCTTTATATTTGTTTGCATTTTTAATTGTTTTGTTGTTTTTTTTTTCCTTTTTATATTTTTGCTTTGTTTTTCTTTTATAAAACTTTGTTTTAAGTTGTTCTTTTGTTGTTTGTTTGTTGTTTTCTTGCGGTTCTTGTATATAAATAATAATACTTATGGCTAGTAATATATAGTAAACGTTTTTCGATTTTTCAGCTGCTTCTTCCTAAATCCTTTGTGGCCAAAAACATAATTTTATTAATTGATCTGGTTGTTGTTGTTGTATAATTCGCCAAACAGCTGTTTGTTGTTCGTTTTGACATTGTTGTTGTTGGTGTGTTGGTGTTGTGGAATCGAAAAACTGCAACAATTGCAACTAACAAAGCTAAAGTTACGCTAATATATAGATTTTTCCGTTTCGCATCCATCTCATCGAACTTACTTAAGCCTAGGAGTTCGCTGCTCTGCCTTTAAACTTACTTGCCTAACAATATTTACACTTATCAAAAATTTGCTAATAGTTTTTGCTTACTCATTTGTCATAATCATTGTGTTCTTCATTCATTCTTCTTTTATTTCATATTTTTTGTTCTTTGTCGTTTTCTGTTTCTCACTTAGTTACAAAGTTTTTTTTCTTAATAAATTGCAATTAATTTGTGTGCCATCGGATTGCTTGTGGGAGAGGAGCAGAGCTGTGGAGTTAGGGGATGCCGTAGGACCAAGGATAAGGGTTACATGCACGTTCACAACCTGAGCATAATTAGCAATTACGATCGAGCATCCCCCTCTCTTTACATTCTCCTCCCTTTTTTCCTTTCAATACTGCTTGGAATTGCTAGTGGACGCCAGCAGGCGACGCGACCAGCACGCCGCCGCTATCCGCCGAGGAGCACGCCTTCCTCGTCGTCCCCATCGTCATCGTCTACAACTGATACTAACTGCCGACCATGATGTGGGCAGGCTGCTCCAGCTCATTGTCGTGGAGGCGAGAGGCGGCCACCACCTGGCCGCCGAGTCCGCTCTTGAACAGATCCTCGGAGCTGAGCTTGCAGCTGGGCACCAGTTCCGTGAACTCGGATCCCAGCCCGAACTCCATATCCAGGAATCCATACTCCCAGGTATTGGCGCCCGCCGACACATTTGAACTAATGCTGCTCACATAAGACGAGGTCAGCGAATGCGTTGCCGAGGAGATAGTGGACAGAGTCGTAAAGGTGGCTGTGGTGCTGGAGCTGGAGCTCCCACTGCTACTGCTGCTGCTGTTTCCACTGTTTGCCTGAACCGTGGTGAAACTGCCGCTGAAGGCCAAAGTCGAGGACGAGGAGGAGCTGGAACTGCTGGCTGGCACTGAAACCGGCACCGCTGTGGGCGTCGCCGCCGCCGGAAGAATGCTAAACAAATCGTTGTTGTTCAGCGGATCCAGCGCCGATTGCGAGCTCAGGCTGAGCACCGAGCTCCAGTTGATGGAGCGCGTGGAATCGTCGTCCGCATAGCCCGAGTCGCTCGTATCGCAGTTATTGCTGCTGCTGCTGACAATCGAGGTAGCTGGTGGATTGCTCCCACTGCCGCTGGAGGCGATGCTGCCACTACTGCTGGTGGAGGAACTGGTGTTGTTGCTGCTGCTGCTACTGCTGATGGCGGGGGAACTGGAACTGCTATTGCTAATGCTGCTATTGCTGGTGTTGCAGTTGCTCAGGATGACGGTGGCTCCACCGGTTGATCCTGGGGCTGCTGCCGTTGAAGCTGCTGATGCTGCTAGTGAGGCTGCTGCTGCTGCTGCAGCTGTGGTTGTGGGGCAGGCGGGAAAGGGCGTGGCTCGACCAGACTGCGACTCCCGGAAGGGATAGTGGTCATAGGGATGCAGACTACTGCTGGCCGCTGTGGCTGGCGAGGCTGCGTTGCTGTTGTTGTTGTTGCCGCCACTGGGGGATGTATCACAGTTGCTGGGCTGCGTGGCAAAGCCACTGGCTCCCGCTGCCACTCCTCTGTACGCCGGCTGGCTCTCCAAGCGCTCATGGTAACCATGTTGCTGCTGCTGCTGTTGCTGGGGGTGGAAGCTCAGTTGCTGGTAGTGATCCATGTTGGCCAAGCGGGCACAGTTCAAAACTGGCGCATAATCCATTTGCTGCTGCTGTTGCTGCTGCTGCTGGGGATGCGGATGCAGTGGCGCTGGCGGGGATTGCTGCTGCTGCTGCTGCTGGTAGGCTGGATGGTATTGCGCTGCTTGGGCTGCCGCCGCAGCTGCTGCTGCTGCTGCTGCCGCCGCCTGCTGGTGATGCTGCTGAGCCGCCTGATGCAGCTCCTTGGCCTCCGCCTCGATCTCCCGATCAATCCGTTTTAGCGTGTTGCATATAAGCACGGAGCGGTACAGCGACTGCTCCGATACCTGGCGGAAGCGGGAGAGCTTAAACATGGACAGATTGCGTATCTTCAGCCGCGTGTCCTTGTAGCAACTCCTGTTGGCACTGCACCATCCGCCGGCGCGGCCATCGCAGCATCGCTTCAGGGGCAGACCATGCAGCGGCAGGCCGGCAAAGGGTACAGGAACGGGTGCCGACGAGGGCGGCGGACTGCTGGGCGATCCGCCAGCGGCGGCGGTGGGTGAGCCACTGCTGCAGCCCAGATCCAAATAGGACTTGCCATTCTCTGCACAGCGGATTGTCTGCTGTGGCGGCGCCGCCGGTTGGGCATAGGCTCCGTTCGCCGTCTCGTAGAACTGCTGGGCACCGGCCGCGGGATTCGCCGGACTGCTGCCCGCTCCCGCTGTCGCCCACTGAGGTGGCGCAAATCCACGCGCTTGCTGCGGAGAGGGTGGCGCTTGGGTCATGTGCTGCGGTCCGCCGGTCCGCGAGCAGTTCTGCTGCGGGAAGGGCTCCGAATAATAGTTGGGCTGCCGGTTGCCATAGCCCGGGGCATAGCTCCTCTGCTGCTGTTGCTGGGGATGCTGAGGCTGCTGCGGGGGGAGACCCTGCTGCTGCTGCTGCTGGGAGAGCTGCTGGGGATGTGCCTGCTGCTGCTGTTGCTGGAGAGGATGCGGCGGTAGCTGGTGCGGATGCGAGTGCGGATGGGGCACAAAGGGATGGTATCGCATGGGACAGTAGGTGGGTATGATGCTCTCCTCCTCCTCGTAATCGTCCTCGAAGTCATCATCGTCGTCGTCCAGCTCATCGGCGCTAAGCAGCGTCGTTGCCAGCGTGGAACGCGTGGCAATACTGCCCCAGGGATCACTCGGCACGGCCACTGCCTGCAGCTTGGAGATGCAGTCCACGGGCTCCGAGGAGGCAGCTGCTCCTCCAACCACCGCCGAGGGCGTTGCGGAGCTGCCCACAGCGCCGGTCCAGGGTTCACAGGGAACGGCGGATGTCACCACTTCCAGCTTGGCGATACTGTCCTCCGGAATGGCGGCGCTCGCCGTCGGTGGCAGCGGCACCTCCGCTTGACTCTTCAGCACGGCGACGGCTGCGACGGCTGTAGTAACTTCATGACCATTGCTAATACTTGTCTCCGTGGGCTTCATTGCATCCATATCCATGTCCATGGATGCATCCACCACAATATGGTTGTTGTTGGACTCGATGGCCGCGGCGGCTGGTTCCGCCGGCGATTGCTGCTGCTGTTGCTGCTCCTCGAGCGATTCCAGGTAGTTGTTGTTGCTTATGGCCCACTTGTTGGCCTTGACGGGGGGCGGGGCACAGGTGCCCGTGTAGGTGGTGTTGGCATCCTTGCTATCGAAGGTCAGCTCATGCTTCCGCTTCGTGGCGGCTGTTGCTTGAAGACCCATCGCGGAATTCACCTGTAAATCGAAGAGAATACAATTTATTTAGTGATTTTGCCGCCAAAAAATGTGAAGAGAAATACAAAAGAGTTTACAAAGTTGGCGAGGCAACAGAATTTTACACATAGGGAAAAGTCTGTGACTTTGTAAAGAACAACAAATTTGATTTTTTGGACGGAAAACCCAAAAAAGGATCAAATTTCTAGTTGGTTTGTTTTAAAATCATTTTGTACAAGTGCCTAAAAGCGTGCTTTAAAAATTTAAAAACACTCATAATTTTTGAAGCCTAATTTTGGTTCTTCTTTAAATGGTTTTTAGTTCATTTCCAGCTTTAATTTAACTTTTTATTGTGAAAATATTCAACTAAAAATATTTTTCGTCATTTTGAACTATATTTTCTTAGCTTATTCCCTAGATCTCCCTCTTTTTTCCCTCTGTGCATCATAAATTTCCAGCCAGTTCTCGCACAACCCCAACAAAGGACACAACAGCCAGCTGAAAAACTTATCAAGAAAATGGAAGTCAGGCACAGGGCAGGCGGCAGACTTGAACTCCCCCTTATATATATATATTTTTTTTTTCGTTGCTCCCTTTCAACCATTTTTCCAACCCCCGCCGACCGATTCCTTCCGCCCACTCGAGCCATGAAAATGAAAATGAAATGGAAAATGCCAGCAAGGCAGCAAGAACGCCGCACAAGAGCGCCAGTCAAGCCAGGCCAAGTCGAGGCTGTCCGTCCGTCCGTCCGTCTGTCTGTCAGTCACCCTCCTCCAACCCGCCACCCACTCGAGACCAACAACAACATCACCCTCCTGCCTCCTGCCTCCCCCCTAACCCCTCCCTCCCTGCTGCTGGCATTGCTCATCGACGCTGCTCGAAATCTTCTTAAAATAAAACGCACTGAAAAACTGTGTGGGCAGCGCGACGATTGCCTTAGTCTTGCTCTTCTTTTCCCATCCAACTTCCGCCACATTTATTGTGAGACTTTTCCCTGCTTCTCTCTGTCTTTTCCTTGGGGTTTTCTTCTTCTTCTTTTTTAGAAACTATTTTTGGTTTTTCGAGTTATGCTCCAGCCATGGATTTTGGATCAAAAACAACACAGGAACACACAGAACAATGGCAGGGAAGAATTGTACGGAAAGTCATTATAAAAATTGGAACATACTGAGAGTATTTTAAAATATAAAAAAAAAATATTTTAAAATTAGTAGAAAATATCTTTAATAAATTTTATTACTTTTGTATTTTTCTTTGCTTTACTTCAATTAATGTATGTATATTCGGATTTGAAATGTAAACTTGATTACTCATTTGATTATAAATATAAATGCATAATTTATATAAATATACAAATTGACATATTTTTACTTTATTTTTATTATTAAAATTGAAATTGTGTTTCTGGCCCTCTAAAAACATTTATTTCTTGAATATTCAGAATCATTTTGTGTCTTATTAAATTTTCTTTGTAAAATAAAATCAATTTTGATATAATCTTTTTTGGCCTATCGATCGCTGAATCATGCTTGGGATTTAAAACCCACATCTCTTACGAGTTTTCCCCCTTTTTCAGTGTTGCCACCCCGCAATTGCCGGCTTTCCCTATTTCGAGTTTTGAACATCTGTGCGAACGGGCGAACGGCGAACGGCCTTTGTCATATCCCAAATCCATAAGGGTTGCCATATGCTTGCATATTTTCGGTTTGCCGGTACTGCGACTGCCATAGCTGCTGCTGTTGCTATTGCAGTTCAGCATTTGATGGGGGAAATATACACGCAGCAGCAGCAACAGCAGCAGCGACAGTCTCTTGGAACCCGAACCCAAGCCCGAAGAGGGTGAGTTTTCGCTTTGTACGCTGTTATCGTCATCGAGGTCGTCGTCGTCGTCGTCGCTGCCGTCGTCGAGTCGCATGTGTTTCGCATTTTTCTACCCCCTCCATGGCCGGTCCCTTGTTTGCCTCAGCCTGTCTACTGCTGCCGCTGCCTCTGCCTCTGACTCCGTGCCACTGCCGCATGTCTCATCATCGCATTTCATCCCTCGTTTTTGGTTAGCGCGTCTGCAGCTGTATTTTCGGTGTTATTTTTGGTATAGGGGCTGGAGCGAGTCTAGACATGCTGGCCGTACGTACGGATTCGCCCTTTTGGGAACGAAACAGAACGAAGACGCAACGAGAATCCCCCGAAACGAAAGTTGTTTCCCTTCGTGGAATTATCGCTTGGTTGCTCCATGTCCATATAGCTTATACCTCATACCCAGGAGTCATACCTCATACCCATGGCTGACTCATTCTTATCATCAGCGGGGTTTGCTTTGGCTTGGCTTGTCTTGGCACATTGCTCATTGTTCTGATGGCGACAACTGGTCGTATGTGTAATGCGGCCGAAGCTCGTTGCGCATACGCCGTGTGTGCGCTCCGAGCGCTTAAAAGCTGCGCTAAAAACCAATCAGCAGGCCAAAAAAAAGCTCACTCCTAATTGCAACGGAAAAACCATACAAATCTTCAACCAAAACAAAACAAAAAGAAAACTTTCTACGCTAATTTTCGTTCGAATGGAGAAATGCCTGGCATCATTATAAGCCACAGCAACAGCATTTATACAATGCTGGCCATCATCTTGCTACGAACTGGCTGCCTAGCTAGCTGATGATGATGATTTTTCGAGCTGCGTTCGCCAAGCTTGCTTGATGTTGCTGGAAGTTGAATTTTATTGCCACACCAACATCACTCTGGCCAATTCCAAGCGGCAACGGCAACCAGGCAGGCACAAAAGCCAGTCCCCCGTCAAGCGTTCGTTGCTTTTTACCCACCAGCAACGAGCAACATCTAAAAGCAACAGCAACAGCAGCAACAGCCACAGCAGCAGCAGCATTTTACGCTTCGCCAGCAACTCGTTTCAGCTGCGGACTGAAAAGCAGTCGGAGGTTTGGCGACTCTGACAGGGCGAGCGGGAAGCGGGGAGCGGTACTGGGACTGGCTCCAAATTGACGGGCCGAGTCTAAAGCTCGCACGCA
The DNA here is from genome assembly GCA_008042635.1 of Drosophila nikananu. Classification (NCBI taxonomy): domain Eukaryota; kingdom Metazoa; phylum Arthropoda; class Insecta; order Diptera; family Drosophilidae; genus Drosophila; species Drosophila nikananu. The sequence goes on along the minus strand of VNJV01003145.1, from coordinate 1,088 downwards.
GCGCCACTGCAGTTGCTGCTGCCGCTGCTGTTGCTGCAGTAACAACAGCAACATCGTCGTCGCTACCTTCAAATTCCACAATATTCAAGTTTCAGGTTATGAGCCAGCCAGCCAGCCAGCCAGCAGAAAGCAACCCAACCTGAGAGCCGGAGCCAGTCATCGTCAGCGGCAACAACAGCAACACGAAATGTTTGCCCGAAAGCCAGAGCCAAGAGCTAAGAGCCAGAGCCAGAGCCCGGGACGACAACGGCAACAAAACGAAACGTCGTCGTCCGCTGTTTGGGCACAGTGGTATATAAAACAAGATTCGAAATTCACTAGATATTTGTAAATAAAAATAAGATATAATTTAAAAAAATGAAATATTTAAAGAGATCCCAAAGCTACTAGAAGAAAATGTATTTGGTACAAGCTAAACTTTAGAACTAAATCATTAGAAGACAAGTTTTACAACCAAATCTCTAAAAGCAAATCCTTAGAAGCAAATCTTTACAACCAAACCCTTGAAACCAAATCTTTATAACGATTTTTTATATAGCAAAACCTTTATTATCAAATCTTGAATTTTACCTAATTCCCTAAACACCTTCAAATCTATATTATTTTATTTCATTGTAAAGTTTATTTGAAGTACCTAGAAATTTAAAAGTATTTCAACTGTCATCACACAACGAAATAAAAACTTTGAACTTAATTCATTGAACCAACTTTTATTTTATTATATATTCAGTTTATTTGTAGTTCATTATAATCATCTATAACTGGTCCTTTATTAATGTTATAAAAATAGGGTTATACAGACCACTTCTCCTCAGTCTATATTATTATAGTTAATTATAAAATATTTACTAACATTTGTTCCAGAACCATTAATGTGTTTATAATGTGTTTATGGGAATATGTTTTTGAAATAAGCTTTGGTTATTTAAAATTTTTCTTTAGTAAATATATAAATATTATCTGAAAGATTCCTTCAACCCTTTTTTACTACATTAAAGCCCATTCCGCTCCACTGTGTTAGCTTAAGAGCCGACTTCCAAGCATTTAAGTCGGTCGACGATGTCGTTGTCGTTGTCGCTCCCTCCAGT
>VNJV01003138.1:0-28863 GCA_008042635.1 Drosophila nikananu | reverse complement strand
TCCGTTCCGTTTGGTATTTGGCACAAAACAATCGAGCTTCAATAGCGCACACATGACATTTGAAAGATCCGTCATATCTGTCCTGGGTCAAAAGTTACACGGGGGTGTCCACAACCCCCACAGTGTCCACGACCCCCACTTTTCCCCTATTGCTTTTAGAAGAGATTAATGAGTCCTGTTTTGGGATTAGATACTTCATTGTATCTTTTTTAAATTCTAGAAGATAGATTTATAGAATGAGTCAGAAAAAAGAAGCTATACCGTGCAAAGCTTATTCTCTTTTTAATCCTCCTCCAAAAGCAACCAATGTATCTCTGACCAAAAACTCGTATTATTTGTTACCAATTAGAGAAGGACTCAAGACACATACCCCAATCTCGATGTCAACTAACAAATTGTTTTATTGATCTCGTTTTGCTACCCGCAACCCGCCATGACCTGCAACTCTCGCCACCTGTTATCCGCACTAATCGCATTCACAGCAGCAAACCTATGGTTCGCAGCAGCACCTGGCCACTGACCACCACTACCAGCCGTCGAGAACCATGCAGCAAAGCTTTGGCTCATCGCCGCATCTTCCGCAGGCCTACAACGCCCCCGTGAGTGCGTACAGCTCCCGTCCTCCCAGTCGCGATCCCTACCAGCAGCAGTTGCAGCATCAGCACCAACAGCAGCAGCAGCAGCAGCCCATGGCCATGCCCCAGCCAATGCAGTACGTCAACGAGCACGGCCAGTACATGTCGCCGCCGCAGCCTGCCCACTATATGCCGCAGCAGCAACCGCAGCAGCCGCAGAGCATCTACAGCGACAATGGGGCGGGCTACAACCACAGCAACCACTCGCCGTATGGTGGAGCTCCGCCCCAGTTCAGGAGCAGCGTGGTGTACGATGATTACGGCCAGCCCACCAACCACTTTTACCTGCACGAGTCCTCGCCTCAGCAACAACAGCAGGGTCATCCCCAGCAGCGTCGGACTTGGGCGCACTCGGCAGCAGCGGCCGCCTACGAGCAGCAGCAGATCCAGCAGCCGCTGGTCGATGTGAATGCCTGGCAGACGCAGCAGCACCAACAGCAGAAGCAGAAGCAGACCTGGATGAACAGGCCGCCGTCGAGTGTGGGAGCACCCAGCCCGGGCAGCTTTGTCCTCCATCAAAACGGTGGAAGCGGTGGTGGCGGCGGCGGTGGAGGCGAGCTCCAGCATCTCTTCCAAGTCCAGGCCTCACCCCAGCACGGCCAACGGCAGGTGGGCGGTTCCAATGGGGTCCAGCGCCAGCAGTCGCTGACCAATCTGCGCGACAATCGTTCCCCCAAGGCCCCCCAACCCATGGGAATGCCCATGGGGATGCCGATGCAGCACGAGGACATGATGGCGCCGCAGAGCATTTGCTTCATCGGTGACGAGGAGGATGTGGATGAGCTGGAGCGCAACATCATCGAGTCCATGCAGTCCACGCGCATCTCCGACTTTGTCCACCAGTCCCAGCAGCAGCACCAGCTGCAACTCCAGAACCAGCAGCAGCAGCGGTTGCAGGGTCACAGCGGACGAGGCAGCAGCTCGGAGGACTACGACAGTGGAGAGATGATCTCCAACAAGCTGAACATCACCAGTGGCAACCTCACCTACCGCATACCGTCGCCCTCCCGTCCCTCCCTTCAGGCCAATAGCTTCCAGGATCCCCGGGCCTTGGCCGCAGCAGCAGCGGCGGCGGCGGCGGCATCCAGTGGCGACGATCGCGAGCCGCCCGAGAAGGGCTTCTACATCTCCTTCGACGACGAACAGCCCAAACGACCCAAGCCTCCGCTACGGGCTAAGCGATCTCCTAAGAAGGAGGCGCTGCCGGGCAGCAGGGATAGCGTGGATCATCAGGCTACCCTCAAGCGCGAGTCCCTAAGTCAGCTGCACAACAATAACAACAACATTGGATTCGGTGGCGAAGATGAGAGCAGCAGCAAGCCGGCGGCAACAACCAGGCACAGCATCCATGGCCTGAACAGCCACTCCAACAGTGCCAAATCCCCCGGCAATGCCACCTACAACAAGTACACCGATGAGCCGCCCATCCAACTGCGACAGCTGGCCGCCGTCTCAGGAGCAGTGTCGCCCACTGGCCACGAGCGTCGGTATCTGGAGGATCTGACCAATCAGCCGGCCCCACTGCCCCAGCAGCCAATGTCGCCCACGCGGCTTCAGCAGAGCAGCAACAATGCGGAGGCTGCCAGGAATAAGGCGCTGGTCATAGGAGCAGACAGCGCCAACTTGGATCCGGTAAGCTTCATATATAATTAGGATTTTCTATTAGAAATGGATATTGGAGACTAGTAGTTTCAGACTACATCCGTACGTCGAAGCAATAGCTAGTAACTGTAACATTTATTTCTCAGAACACAAGAAAAAATTTTGAATTTTAAGTAACATTTTTGTTATTGTTTACTATACTATAACTAATACCACCAAAAAGATGACATGGCTTACGCATTTTGAAGTACATATCCTAATGAGTAGGGCTTGAAAAACCCATGAACTAACGCCAATATTCCCATGCTCTACCAGGACTCTGTAGATGAGATGGAGCGGCGCAAGGAAAAGATCATGCTGCTGTCCTTGCAACGACGACAGCAGCAGGAGGAGGCCAAGGCGCGCAAGGAGATCGAGTCTTCGCAGAAGCGGGAAAAGGAGCGCGAGAAGGAGGAGGAGCGAGCGCGCAAAAAGGAGGAGCAAATGGCGCGGCGTGCGGCCATTTTGGAGCAGCACAGACTCAAGAAAGCCATCGAAGAGGCCGAGCGCGAGGTTAATAAGGCAGTTAAAACAGTACCCACCGGGTTCTTACATATTTTGTTTTTCTTTGTAGGGTAAAACCCTGGATCGGCCCGATCTGCATGTTAAACTGCAACCCCAGTCATCCACCTCAACGACTCCGCGGCTGAGACAGCAGCGCAACACGCGTCCCAGGCCCAAGACCATACATGTGGACGATGCCAGCGTGGATATCAGCGAGGCTTCGAGCATCTCTAGTCGGGGCAAGAAAGGCTCCAGCTCGAATTTAACTGGTGAGATTGAGCGTTTTTACGATATATTCGAGAAATCTGGTGTATCTGAGCGTTAATATGATTTCTTGGAGGAATCTGTGAACATTCGGTCTACCGAAATTGTTTTCAATTGATATCACACTGTTTTTATGTTAATTTTTTCATGTTTTTCCTATTATTTACGTAACCTGTTTTTATTTAGCCATTGATTTTGTTTCCCTCGTATTTTATTGCTATTTTGCTGACCTTTTCGTTTGTTTTCGTTTTGAATTTGAACTGTACCTACAGGCTACGGTCAGCTAAGCTCAAATTCAATGAAACGAGATTACTACAGGGGCTCGCAAGACTCCCTCACAGTAAAAGGTAATATTTGGCTTTTATTTTACCCTCATTATTACTGCATTGTCTGTATATTTCATCAGTAGTAGTTTTTAGTTATTATTTAGGTTAAGGTTTAGCATGTTTAGTTACCGCCTAAGTTGATTCGGTTTCCGGTTAACGAGTTGAACTGCACTTGAACTAAATTGTAGGCTGTAAGCTTTTCTTTTTAATAACTATTTGGATAAATGGATATTTGATAAGATGTAACCACTAATCTCGTTCACACAGAGTCACCCGATGATTATCCCAGTACAAGTTCAACTCCGATTGGACGGCGGGGATCGTACAAAACTTCCAGAGGTTGGTGATGGGTAACACACACTCGCCTAACAAGTTTTTCTTTTTGGTTATTACTAGGGATAGGAGAAAATATCGATCGATGTGTTCCAATTTAAAACATTTTGATATATGCGCAATTAATATTATATATTGCCAAATATATCGGACTAATTATGTATAAATACTAATACATTTTTCGACACTTCGACACTAGTCAATATTATAAATTTATACACAACATCACTGCACAACGATATTTTCGATATGACATCGAGATCGATATTATTGCTCTCAATATCCCAAGTTTTTAGTTTTCCATAAAATTCGCATTCAAACACGCTTCAGATTTTTTATTTAAATTTTTCTTGATTTTATGGTTTGGTCTTGGACTAACAACGATTCCTATTAACTTATTTAACGCTAAGGAACGTCACGCTAAATGCGAATAGCAACAAAAAAATATATATAACTAAGCTAAGCTGCAAACAAACCTCGACTAAACTAAACTAACCTAAAAAGCACCGCCAGAAAAAGCACCTCAGCTGAGAGCTGAAAAATGGATAGAGGACGCGGTTGAGGTTCCCAGGATATTTTAGTTCCGTTTTCCTTTGGTTTTTGAGGTTGTGGGGCAATAAGTTTGATTTACGACATCATTGTAAGACTCATTTTTTGTGCCAACCACCCACCCATACATTTGTTTTAATTGAATTGCGAAAGAATATCTAGTTTTTTCCACCTGTATACTGATGCACACACACTCCGGGTTTCGTGGTCGCGTCTCTCGTGACCCCGACCCGACTTGACCTGATTTCAGAGCCAGCCGGCGTTGAAAGGGGCCGCACTCTGTCGCGGATCTCCGTTGCGAAGGGCAGCACGCTTAATTTCCGGGGCCGAAAGTCCAATTCGCTAATGAATCTGTGCGGTAAGAAGCGTTTCCACAACCACAACAAGCTAAGCTGCCTGCCTGTTTACTACCTTTACTCTCTACTGTATCCCTTTAAGTATCTACTGCAACGTCTTTCTGTTGATTTTCGGGTTGTAACCTGTATCCTTTAGTTTGGTTTCGGTATCTTTGATGGTGTCAAGTACTTGTATTGTTTTCTATTTTCCTTACTCTATCTAGTCCTTGTCTTTATATTTGATTTGTTGTACATATCTTTGACGACTACTATATAATTTGCTATATGATTTTGGTCTGTAACCCTTCACTGCGCTGATTCGGCTTCCCAATTGCTTTCCATGATGATGATGATGCGAATGGTGGTGGTTATGGTGGTGGTGTGGGTCTTGGTTCCCTCTCAAAGCTTTTGTGTTTTGTCTCGGCGAAATGAGGGATATGGTTTTGGGGTTCCGGTTCCGTCTTGTAAGATGACGACGATACATTCTGGCACAGACACACTCACTCTCACTCACCTTTAAACACACGTGCACTGTACATTTGTTCGATTTAAAACCAGATCATGATCAGCCTTAGCTTTAAGAGATCTACGAAATTGCTTAACTAAATTTTGTGCACACATTTTCTTCTTTTATTTCTCTTTCTTTCAACTCAACTCAACTCTCAACCCTGTCTAAAAACGATTCTTAAATTAACCAACCAACAACAAAAAATATAAATAAAAACAAATATTATTAACCGAATAAAACGAACTCATCGCCATCCATCCACGTGACTAACAACGCATCCATCGACCGGTACCATACCCGCCTGCATGGACTCTCGTGTGATGATCTCGCTCGCTCTGATCTCCGATCTGTTTTGTGCATGTGCATCATCGCCCGAATGACTGACCACGACGACCACTCTCTCTTTGTTGCTTGCCGGCTAGACACAGATTCGGGACTGGGACGCGCCACACCGCCGCGGCGTGCTCCGTCGCCTGGAATGGGAATGGGCGCTTCAGGTAGGCATATGCCATCACCCTCGGGACCGGGCTCTTTGCCGCCAGGTTTGATATCGAAACGTCGCGGATTTGATGATGGATCCAGCGATTTCTCATTAACTCCGAATTTGAACATGGAATATTCGGGTTTGTATCTCCTCTCTCTCCCACACACGTCTTCAGAAACAGAAACTACCAAACAATCATTCAACCCAAACTTCAATCGATCCTCAGTTCTATACATAGTTCATCCTCTCCACCGATCATCCACCTGCATCTGCATTTGTTTTCCCTGTGGAACGCCGCATTATGATTTTCTACATTTATCGCTTCATTTCCATTCGTTTATTGAACAGTTAAATCGTTTTATTTTCATTCGTTCTATCCATTCACTAGAATTGGCATCTGTTGTGCAGATTGCATTTATTTATTTACTCAACATGCCATACATATTTGAGTTCTACATAGATGATATACGAGTTATAGAGGTCTACGACAGTCTGTAGAATCCGATACTTGGTTCGTTCGTTCGTCCACTTCTTACGTTCCCTACTATATATAGCGCCGTCAAATCCACGACTTTCGATGGTCAAACGTTAACCCGACATACGAAATGTGTTCCTAGTGATTTAAAGCACCCAAGAAAAAGCTTTCTAAGCCCGAAAAATAAGAACCAGATTGGCCCGATTAACCGCTTCACGTTGAAATACTAAAAAAATAATTCAGCAAAAATGCAAGCACTTAAATTTGTTTTATAAAACGTTTTGAATTTTGTTTACTTATAAGTTTAACGACTAATTTTATGTTTAGGAAAGTAAAGCCAGTTTATTATTTCATTGAGAAGTTAATTATTTAGTTTATATTATTATTTATTTTATATTTATCTAAAAATGTAACCCAAGTGAATCCCGTAGATTCGCTCAAAGTTAAGCCTTAGCACGTAGCCTGCCTTAGAAGAGTTTAAACTTTTTATACAACCTAGAAGCTTGCCATTTGTCACCAACAAAAAAGTAGAATATATCCACAGATATAATTTTATTCGTTCTGTATTTAAACTTCTTGGGATATGCTTCTGACAGGTCCGAAACTCTACAAACAACCAGCGGCCAAATCGAATCGTGGCATCATCCTGAACGCCGTCGAGTACTGCGTGTTTCCCGGTGTCGTGAACCGCGAGGCCAAACAGAAAGTGCTGGAGAAGATTGCGCGCTCGGAGGCGAAGCATTTCCTGGTACTCTTCCGCGATGCGGGCTGCCAGTTCCGCGCCCTTTACAGCTACGTGCCCGAGACGGATCAGGTGACCAAGCTGTACGGCACTGGGCCTAGTCAAGTCGACGAAGTGATGTTCGACAAGTTTTTCAAGTGAGTTAACAATGGGTTTTTTATACTCTAAAGTCGCTAATTAGCAATATACTCGATCTTTGCAGATATAACTCAGGTGGCAAGTGCTTCTCGCAAGTGCACACAAAGCATCTGACGGTGACCATCGACGCCTTCACAATACACAACTCGCTGTGGCAGGGCAAGCGAGTGGCTTTGCCAAGCAAAAAGGACATGGCGCTTGTCATCTAAGCAGCGAGTAGAGAGTAACGAGGAGCAAGGAGAATGGAGAAGCATGGATGCACTGTGTGGTTGTGCATACAGCAGTTCGTTCGCGGCGGAGCCAACAATGGGCGCTTGGCGCTGTTTTGGCCGGGATGCACCCAACTACACTATTCTACACACGTTTTGCGCATTGCGCCATCTCTCCACGGCAGCATAACACAAGCATTGTGTAGATCGCGGGGCGACGGTATTCATCGGGGTATAAAGTACATACTTATGGCTAATTACTATTTGCACATGTTTGAGGAACAAGAATCAGAACAAGAATTGGAATTTACGGAATACGGAATATTGTAGTGATTAATACAATGCGATTGAATATTTATTTTGAATATAAATGCATATAATCCAGCCTATGAGAATTTATTGTTCGTGCATGAGATAAGGAGAAATAGAAGAGCAAAAGCCAAAAGCCAGAATAGGTCATGGAGTTTTTCCGAGGGAAGAGAACGGGGAGTCGAAGAACAAATGTAGAAAGAAATCACCTTTTTTATTAATTTGTTTTATACATATATATTGTTATTACGAAGTTATGATTCATGTGAATTGATTCTTGGCGGAAATAATATGGAAAATCAATCGTGTAAACGGGCCGGGCCGCAGCCAAAGTCGACACTAATTTTAATGCCAACTAGCTATTTATTTTAACACTAATTAATACTTTTACTTTTTAATGCGTATTTAAAAAGGAATAATAATACAACTAATATTTAAAACAAGATATCTCTATATCTCAATACAAAATGAAAAAGACTTTTGACTGCTGAAAACGGAGCTCCTGGTAAAGTCAGCCTGCTGCCGCATGCAGACTCTAAAAACTTCGCAATTTGCATTGCAAATTAGCATCCGATTTCGATGGCATTTCGCTTCTCGAACTGAGGGCTGGCCGCCTGGCTGGAATTTAATTGTAACTGCCATCGACCTTACTTTGAACTCTGTTCGAGATCGCTCTTTAGACCGCTCAACCGTTCGATGCACCTGGCCTGCACTTAACCCACACTCAACCTGTTTTTTTATATATACTCTTAAATAAGGCGATCGATCAACCCAAGCTGCTCGTATCTTATGATTTTAACCTGCTTCCGCACACAAAACGATATTATTTCCCTTGCAAAGGTAACTCGTGCATTGTATTTCTAGCTAGCGAAGTGAGGGAGGAGGATAGAGAGGGAAAAGTAACTAAAATATAGAGCATAATCCAACTGAAAACTACGAAGCCATCTCGGAACGGTTCCGAGCAGAGGGGGCAGCAGTTTGGTGGGGTTCAGGTTAAATAATAAATCTATGTAATATGTATATGTATGTGCGTGTCGGGGCAGTTGTGCCCTTGGAGCAACTAGCTCCCAAATAATGAATATTAATGAGATCTAAAAACATTATTATATAAAATGTAATAAAGTTATTGAACAATGATTATTTAACAAAAATTCTATGGAGTTTTATTGGTAATTCTACTTAAATCTATATGTGCTTCTTTACATCTGGAAATCGTCTCTCATATCATTATAGCGCATCACATGCTCCTTGATCTTGGAGCCATCCACCCAGGTAACAAAGTCCTCGAGGTTTCTGGACACCAGGAAAGCCGGATCCTTGACCATTTCGGGACCAACGCGAACATGGCCGTGTTCTATGAGATCCGTGGCTCCTTTCAGATGCTCTGACATACGCACTGGAATGGGGAAACCTCATATCAAAATACATTTTAATTAAATTTTAAAATAATAAAACCTACACTTAACCATTATCACAGGCAGACGTCGTCGGCAGAAGTGACTGGCCGAGATCTTGGCGGCCGTTTCCAGAGTCAGTTGATCATTTGAGACGCCCATGGCATGGATTTTATTAAGCAGCATAGTGGTGGCCTCCACCTTGAAGGGGTCCGAGGCCTCCAGCTTGGCTATCTTCTCAGCTAGCTCCCTAATTTCCCTGGACAACTTGTTGTATCTATAAAGGGGTTAAAAATATGTTTAAATCTGCCGAAAATGTTTGTTTTTAGTGACACTCACTTGGTGTAATCCTCTCGTTTCTGTATGTGGTAGCGCCGCAGGATCTTGTTCTCCTTGCCGCTGTTGTCCACCTTCCAGGTGATGAAGTCCACCTTTTTGAGCAGCTTTTGCTCGTGGAACTTGAGTTTACGCACCATTTTAATTAATTATTTTCTTAATTGTTGTTGCTGACGCACATGTGCGATGCTTTCAGTCGAGAGTCAATGTGACCAGCCTTCAATCTATTTGGGGATTTTACTAACCATTTGATACCGGTCGCACTGCAAAAAGAAAAACAAATTTTAATCGCGAAATAATTTGTTAATTAAAAAATCAATTCAATGCTATGGCTGCCTCAATGGATGAGGACATATCGGCCAACCCGGCACCTAGCCCTGAAGAGGATCCCTTGGCTGAGGAGCGTTTGGGCTTCGTGCGGGAAGTTGGCGCCCAGGCAGTTTGGAGTCTCTCCTCTTGCAAGCCGGGTAAGCTGCTCATCAAACCGGTCCAGAATGCAGTTTTTATCATGTTTCTTAGGCTTTGGTGTGGAGCGCCTGCGCGACAACATCATGGACACATACTGGCAGTCGGACGGCCAGCTACCGCACCTGGTGAACATCCAATTCCACAAGCGGACGAACATCAGCCAGATCTACATCTACACTGACTACAAGCTGGACGAAAGCTACACGCCTTCAAGGATATCCATACGCTCTGGGACCAATTTCAATGATTTGCAAGAGCTTCAGGTGATGGATCTCACCGAACCCACTGGCTGGGTCCAGATACCCATTAAGGATGGCAATGTAAAGTCCATACGCACTTTCATGCTACAGATTGCCGTGATCTCCAACCATCAGAATGGAAGGGACACACACATGCGGCAGATACGCATCCATGCTCCTGTTGAGGGCAAACACTATCCCTTGGAGCTCTTCGGGAAGTTCGCCACAGTGGACTGCCAGAAGTATGCCACCATACGCTAAGAATACATATATACTCAAGCTAGAGGTAAAGTCTTTAGGTTTTATTTTTGTATTTTTTTCGGGGTATTTAACGGCTAAAATACAACATTTAAAAGATTACTAATTAGTAATTATTGTATGCATATTTTTGGTGTTTCTAATTAAATGCCCGTCGTTCGTAGGTATATATAAATCGGTTTGCAAATAAATATTCACTAAGCTTAAGTACAGAAAAATTAACAAACACAACTGGTGGCGGTGTGTGAGAGTTATTATTGTTATTGTTTTCATGCAAGATGTTTGTGGGGATTATGGATAACGCCAACGAAATTGTGTGCGAGGCCTAATGCATTGCTTATTATTGTTATTTATTCTGTGTTTGCACTATCCCGAGGATTGTCGTTATGATTGCGCGCTTATGCGTTTGAAGACTTCTTGGCTGCCTTCAGCGTCTTGTAGTGATCCTTCTCCTCTCCGCTTTCCGGCGGCTCGCACTCGTAGGAGGCCTTCATCAGCTGGTCCTCCGACAGCGCTTCAGCCTTCAGGAGGTAGGACACCACACTAGGCACCTGCTCGTAGGGACAGTCCAGACGCTGCCACTGGCTAAAGATGCGCAAGTGGGCGCCCAAAAGACTGCACTTCTCAAAGTTCAGCTTGCCGTTTGAGAGCCTGCAAAATATATAGCTTATAAGTAACCGATCTCAGGGATTAACGGTGAGAGGTGACCCACTTTGTCTCATGACTCTCGTTGATGGCATGCAAGTCCTTCAGGAACAAAGAGAAGAAGGGTATGATGGCACGCTCTATTTTATTGGCCATCTCGCGTTCCGAACGCCAAACAGCTGCCTTCATGGTGGAGCGATAGTTGAGGAAGTTCGAGCTGGGATCCATTTGATGTTCCAGCCCCTCGAACTTGGTCGTCTGCACCTTACCCCACTGAAAATACAACTTATAATAGAGTTTTTAACAGTTGAAACCAAATTATCTCACTGTCTTCTTGAGTCTAGCAATGGCAGTCAGGTTTAGGGCTGTCAGAATGGCCATCAAGCTATTGAAGTTGCCCGTGTTGAAGCACTCTAGGGCGGTCTCCACCCAGAAATCAATCATTTGTGCCCGCTGCGACTTTTTGCCAAGCTAGAAGATAAGGTAATAGTAAGAATGGGTTGATATTCCTCCATATTCTTCCAACTTACCTTTAGTATCTCCGTGGCAGTTAAGCTGCTCAGTTGATTGAACCACTGCACATAGCTGTCGATGGTTACCTGACTTGTTCCCAAGGTGCCCGCCTTGGTCTGGCCCAGGCATTTTTTTAGTTCGTTCTTTCCCAGCATTTCTACAAACTCTTCCAGGCGTATCTGCGACAGATAGGCGTACTCTATGGCATACAGTTGGTGGGCCAACTCGAAGGCACTGCCACAGCTGTTGGCCACATTGTCTGTCTTGTAGACGTTGGCAGCGAACCGCTTCAGTGACTTAATACTGCTCTGACGGCCCAGTGAGCTGGCCGACGACTGCTTGGACAGCAGATACTGCAGTTGGTTACGCGACTTGGCCAAACTTTCGGCCTGAGATTGAGGTATACCGTCCAGAAAAGCTTTCAGCCCGCTCTTCTTTTCCAGCTCCTGCAGCAGCAACTCCTGGCTGAAGTCAGCGGGGCAGATGCTGAGCCAGTGCTTGAGCAGCCGGATCAGGACATCCTCCTTGTCTTGGCACTTGTCAACGAGTCTGGCGAGCAGATCCTGCGCGGGCAGAAACATTCGGAAGCAGGTGAATAGGGCGAACGCCACGTCCTCGTCCTTGCCAGCGATTAGCAGGCTGACTAGCGAGTCCAGGCTGCCGCTCTTAGGCATGTCTTTGGCGTAAACTGGCGGTGACTGATGGCAATCGGTTGGCTCTGTGATCTGCAAATGAGTGTTCTGGAAGAGATTTAAATTAGTTTGGAAAGCTACAAGAGTTAGAGTTAGAGGGGTCCCAAACTCACCAGTATAGAAACAGCATCCGCCTCGTCTGCGGAGCTGGGAATGTCGCAGTACATCGAGTCGGTGAGGGTGTCACGCGGATGCGACCACGGCGCACTCATTGACACGCTGTGGAAGAGGCCATCGTGGCCGGAGTCGCAGCTACTTATATTCGAGCTCTTGTCCCCGATCGTGGTGGATGAGGCGGAGCCAATCACCTGATCGGACCCTGTGATGGCCGAGCTGCTGGACATGAGGGAAGCATTCGAGAAGGTTTGGTTCAGCTGGCGGCCCAGCGGATCTGCAGGACGAATATCGTCCGAGTCCTGTGTGGCCTGCGAGGCGAACGTGGAATTCGAAGTGGACCGGTATTTCAAGGCATTCTCCGGAGTGGCCCGTGACAGGGCCGACTGCTGCTGCTGCTGCCTTACGGGATGCCAGATTTCCTTCTGGTGCGATTGATGGTTGAAGTTCTCCTTCGTCTCCACGGTGCGTTCGTCTAGGATCTGCCCATTGCGCGACACAAGAACCTCCTCTGTGGTGGTGAGCGAGGACTTTACAGTCAGCGATGTCTCCACCTCGATGGGCTGCTGGGCGAGGCCGGCACGAAAGAGCAGCTGGTTCAGATGCTCCACGGAGGGCATTTGCCCCTCCAGAAGGGCTGCCTTTATAGCACTGGCATCGTCCGCCGGCAGGCCGTCAAGCTTGACGGGCACACCGTTGACCAGCAGCACCTCCTCCTGCTGCAGTGACGTGGATGTTTCACAGTCCACGATCTTGACGTCCTTGCCGAACATGGACTCCACGGCGTTCAGGATGTCCTCGTCCATGATAAAGGGGGAATGGGGACGGAAGGCAGATCGGGGATATTTATCTTTCTGCTGATTTAGTGGTTAAATGCGTTATGACCCGTGGGACTCTTTGGATTAGTCGCAATGCACATGCACTAGGGCGCACATTTCTGCAATGGAACGAAAGGGGGGAACGGGTGGATGGGGACACCACCCTCGATTAGCACACACACTTGGACAGCGACTGCGACAGGGGCAGGGAGGGCGGGACAGGTGAACAACAGACACATGATAGAATGAATGGGGGCTTTAGATTCGCGACGCTGGTGACAACGCCCCTTCAAAAAGTGGGCTGGGCTTCCGATCGGAAATCGGAACGCTCGACGCAGACACACCTGCAGGAACAATGTTGCGCGGCGGCCTTCTTCCAGGGGACGCACTGCCGCCATTCCTCACGGCATCACTAGTTAACGCCCCACGATGATTTCTCTGTCGCGACGCGCCTAATATAGTTTAATTTGCCAATTTGATTTAATTTATTTTTATTGACTATTTTTGTTGTACGGAGAGTGTGGCCAGATACCTTAAATTGTTGTTGATAATATTTTAAAATATCAATATATCGATATTTTTTCTAACGATGATATATCAAGCGGAAATTTTATTTGTGATGGGCCGCACTGTTCTAAGCAGTTGACACTTTATAACCCAGAGGGCGCTTCATTGAAAACTTGTAAGGCTCTAGGCAATATATTCATAGCTAGATGGCGCCACAAGATCATACAAAATTAATAAAATAAAATTAGTTAGTCTTATTTTGTATACCGGTGCAGGGATCTCTAATTTTAGTCAGGAGCTTTTTTTCTTTCTATTTTCGCTAGGGTTTTTTACGTACAGTTTTGCTACTGTCGAATAATTTATCTTATGTTAAGTAAGAAATTTATAAATAACTTTAAATAAATATTCAAAACGTAAATACTTACTTAAGGTAGCTTACTTTCTTGTTTTTTTTACGTCTTTAAAGTTTTCAAAAATGCATCAAAATTTGAATTTTTGAAGTTAGCATAATCCATATGCCGATTAGTTAACCTAGCAAAAACTTTCTGAGAATTTGTGAATTGAAATTAATGGCCTTGTACTTCGGCTACTCAAAACTAGTTTTCCGTCTTGTCATGTTAAGATTAGAGCGAAGTTTTACTATATAAAATGAGAGACTTGATCCCGCAGAAGTTTTAGTTAAAATAACAAGCATCTTCTTGTGGGCTGCAGGAATCTAAGCCCATTTTTAAATCGTTTTATTAAAAAAGTTATCCTAATTCTTGACATTTTGCTGTTTAAACCACTGGGTAGGAGCACTCGTTGGCCACAAGGCAGAAGTTCTTACCGCGCGGAAGGCGGAAGTAGCCATTCTCGCCCCAGGCGTCGTCCCAGGAGTTCTTGATGATCCAGTAGTCGTTACCGTTAGCCGTGCCGTAGCCCACGACCAGGATTGCGTGGTTGGGAGCATCGGATTTGTTGCACTCCTCGTCGTCGTAGATGCCGCCGTCATAGTTCTTCAGAGTCTGTATGCCATACACAGAGCAGGCAACAGGTCCCAGAGTGGCCACCACCTTCTTCAGCTCTTCCTCGTCCTTGGGCGGAATGGTGCCGAATCCAGTGATGTGGGCTCCCGCTTTGTTTTCGTCGTACTTACAGGTGTCTTGCTTGTCCAGGTAAGGATAGGTTGGCAGCTGCGATACGCCCTTCTGGTTCTCGGTAATCCAGCAGAAGGCGGCCTCCTGGAATCCACCATCGCAGCCGTTCAGGGCAAAGTCGAAGCTTGGGCCGCAGTCCACCAGGTTCTGCTCGGAGAGGACGGGCAGAGAGCCCGTCTTCCGGAAGACATGACCCTCGATGGCACCGACTGAGGCGTGGGCCCAGCAGGAACCGCAATTACCCTGGTTTCTCACGTGGGTGACGCCTCCCTTCTCGCGCCAATCGAAGGAGTCGGGAACTGGGTCATCGGGTATGGGCACATCCACACGGCTGGAGGCAGCACGGGCCTTAACGGCGGGGTCAATCTTGAGACCAGTAAGCTTGCTAAGGAACTCGTTTTGGGTCAGATCTGCAAAGGCATTCGCCGCCTGCTTGAAGGTGGAACTACCAGCGGCATAGGCCGCGTTTCCTGCATCCACCAGGCCTTTGGTGGCCGCGAAGGCAGCTTCGTGCAAGGCCCGATCAGCGGCGTCAAGGTAGGTTCTGCCGGATTGAGACTGCAAGGGTGCAATAAGGTGTTAGTAACCCTCCATCGGTAGGGAAGTGCTTTAAGGATCTCACCAAGAAGTCGCCGAAGCTCTGGACGTTGTTGAGCACTGGCACTTTAGGCACAACGCTGGCAAAGCCGGTGGCAGCATTTTGGATGGTGCTAGCTGCATTGGAGGCCAAGTCGGCGAGGCCACCGCCGAGGGCATCTCCTAGGCCACCGCCGAGGCCACCTCCTAGGCCACCTCCTAGGCCACCGCCGAGGCCACCTCCTAGGCCACCCCCGAGGCCACCTCCTGGGGCACCGCCGAAGCCGCCTCCGAGTCCACCGAACTGGGCAGAGACCGCAGCCACCAGGAGCGGCAGAACCAAAAAGAACTTCATTCTGATCTGTGTAGAAAGCAACGATTAATGGCGAATCCAACTGGTTTCTCGGGGAAACTATGCCCGAGATCGCTGCGCTGTAATGACTATATTTGATTGCGTATGAGTTCTCTAATCGGAATACTATATGCAACCTGTCCAGTAATTCCCATCAGACGACTAACCTTACGCGTCCACAGATTAAGCGCAAATGTTTTGGGCTCGATCGCCGGACGAAGCTTATATATACTAGTGGCTATTAGGCAAGTGAGGTTCTCTAATGAAACCCGCCAGCCTCGCCCGCACCCACCCAATCCGAACCGTAAATCCCAAGTCCAGTGATTCTGAATTATAAAGAAACCGAATCTAAAACCCGCACTGATTGCCTGATCTATACTATAAAGGCTACGCAGAGTGGCTTAGGAACTCGTCTTGGCTCATTAGTGGCGGCGTGTAAGAAGCCACTAAATATAGGCGAACTAGAAATCTTGTTCGAATACTAATTATGATCACATTTGTTCAGTTCGCACTGCATTTTCGACAGATTGATTCTCGTTTTTAATTAGTTAGCACACTTAATCCCTTTTTAATGTTTTATTGTGCACTGATAAAGAAATCGGGGGCAAAACCGGAAATGATCGAAACTCGTTGCTTGAAACGAGATTGAATAAACTTTGAATTCTCCACGGGGTTCTAAATTAAACTTAAGACTCTAAATCGTAATAGAGTTCTCCTCTGGCAGACCTTTCGGAACGATGGAACGGCTGTTAATGTTTTTGATCCAGTCTCAGGTCCGATCTTTTATAGCCTGCGATTTTGCTGCGCTTGGTTAGAGCTGTCTTGCGAATTCAATTAATCGAACAGCTTTGAATATTAACTAGTGGTTTTTAATTAAAAATACTACGTCACGCATTAGCATCTTGTATCTAACATTTTTTATCTTGAATTAGTCCAGGCGACAGCAAACAGTAGCTGTCTAGGATTAGTTTCTTCAGTTCCCAGCAGAATTCTAATGTAAATATGTATATGTAATTCCCTTGGGGAAGCCCCTTTATCAGGTGTTTGAGGTAAACAAGTTTTTTATCTAAATTAGACGATGCTGCGTTAATTAAGTCAACTGAAACTTGAATATTTATTGGGCCTATGCTTATTTATAGGTGACAAGAGCTGAGCATTTGTAAACAATTTTAAATTAATTAATTTATGTATGGTAGATTTGGAGGCAACTGTTTTACTTAATCAACTTGCTAATTTGTTTACAAATAATTAAGTGGAAAATGAATATAAGTATATACTATAAAAAAGTTAAGTCATTCGCTTCTTCTCCTATAGTAGTATCAGGAATGCCACAGAACTGGCTATTTGGGACAAAACAAAGTATTGAAATACATAACCCAAAGTATTGTGTTTTATTGTCACATTTATTAATACTCAATTATCATTTTGAATTTGAACTTTAAATTTTGAAAAAGTGTTTTGTGAGCTAACATATCATACGTAAAATAAACCGGAAACAGTCAAAAACTCGTTGTTAAATTAAACCTAATTGTGGCGACACAAAAGATTATATCATCTGGAGGAGGGAAGCAATAATTTCGAAACAGTTCAAGTTCCGTTTCCAAGCTGTTTTTATACCCTTGCAGGGTATTTAACTTTATTCGGAAGCCTGAAACAGTGTAAAGGATTAATTTCCGACCCTATAAATCATATATATTCTTGATCAGCATGAAAATCCGAGTTGATCTAGCTATGCTTGGAAGAAAATTTTTTTTTTCAATTTTTTTAAAATTTACATCGTTAAAAATGTCAAAAATGTATCAAAATTTTAATTTCATACATTTGTAAAATAAATATGCAGATTTAGATATTCCAATAAAAATTGGCACAGAAGAGCTTTCTGATTTGAATTATGAGCTGTTTTGGCTTAGTAATGATAATTTTAAACTTCGAATTGTGTACAAAATTCTCATAAAAAATATTGGCTTAGTTAATACCGATTTCTTTACAAACTTCAAGATTATTAAAGCTTTACCTCCCCAAAGATAGCTATTTTCTTGTTTAACTTCAAATAAATATCTGATAGGATCAAAATACTATTCAAATTAAAATACACTTGAAATACCAATTTAATGAACACGTGTCATAATTTTGCGATGCATGTGTTAATTTTGAATTTTCAACTTAGTTTATTTATAAACCCATTAAAAAATATATTTATTACTCGTGTCCAAAACTAGTTTTTTCTTAATAAAAAGAAGTATAACCTAAATTGCTTATGTACATATTCATAGATTGTGTGGCAAACATTTATAGGCGTTAATTTTTGCTAAGTAGTTAGGCAAACTTGAATTGCGTAAGCATTAAACACACATATATACTAGTTCTTTCTATATATTTTAGGAATACTGCAATACTTTTCCCTACAGAATTGTTTTCCGAAATTCAAATATTTTAAAAATTTAACAGTTTAATGTCACGCACAATAAATCAATAAGTTAACAAGTAATATAACAGTCTTTCCACTAATTTTATTCAGTCTTGTGGCGTTTGGTCTGGACAGATCGGGATTCCTGGACTTCATGGATAGGCGTCGCTTCTGGCAGGAAGATAATTGGTTTACTCAGATCTACAGGCGGAGCAGCCCAATTTCTGGTCATGGGAAACCGCTATTTTGGTATAGAAAATCTACAATTAGTATGTTTACAATGGCTTTTAAATGTTATTTGGATACTCACGCCACTGGGTCCATTGATAGATCCGTGTCCCACCTGGGGACGGGCCAGGGAAAGAGCCAGGCAGGCGAGAAAAGTCAGAACCAGGATTACTTTCATTTTGAAGGGATATTGACAGGATATTCAAAGGAATACAAAGGAAAAAGTGGATTTCAAATGCTTTTCCAGGCAACTGCTTGGCTTGCAATGATGCTGGAATCTCGGCAAGATTCCCTTATATAATCGAAAGACTGAGACCGCACTTTCTCCTTTTGCCAGCTTCCTGTACTTCCGCTTTGCTTAAAAATAAACCTCAGATCGGGATCGAGATTGGGCAGGCGGCACTCTTGCTTTTAATGCCAGAGCGGGAGAGAGAGGTGCAATCGGAATCCCGGATGGGGGCATTCCCAGTTAGCAGTTACTTACTGTTTTCCTCGGGTTCTTGGTGCTTGAAGATTCTGCTCAGCGGTAAAGAAACAAAAAGTGGAGGGCCGCGGCATTGCCTTTTTTATATTCGTTCGTTGGACTCTGCGATACATTTCAAGGTTGTCTTGGCATCTGCTGCCACATACCACACATCCATATATATACGTATATTGTGTGTATACATATATGCAGTGTGTGCTTCTTTCATTAACCACTTTGAGCCGCGGCAGCAGCAACAACATCAGTCAACAGAACTTCAAACGAAGTCACTCGTCTGCGTCTGCGCGAAGGTGGAGCTCGAGCTGAAGATGAAGATGAAGATGAAGACCAAGGATGGGCAGGGGTGAGCGGGACAGGAGTAGGAGTAGAATCTAGCCGGGGGCACCTTTTGGATCTTCTTGGTTAATGTGTGCGTCGCTGAGGCCAAAGAAGAAGTCGCTGCCTTTTCAGCTCCACCTTCGTCTCCGACACACATAAAACTTGATGTGATGCGTCTGCGTCGCCGGAATCCTCTTTAAATTAAGAAAGATGATTTGCAGATTTGAATGCAGACACGGACATGGGCAGCGCGCAGCGTGATGTAAGCCCACCGAGAACTATTTATTTTTGTATCCAACTTTTCAGAGGAGCCAGTGCAATAAAATTCCCAAACACACTTCGGGATCTTCTCGTTTGAGTGCCTTAGCAGTTAATTTACGATTATTGGCTTTCATCTTCGCTTCGTTAAAGCCGAAAAATAAATCCATTGACTGGTTTATGGGTTATGGGTCCGTTATGAAATGGATCTCCTGGCAATATTCAAATGAAACTGAACTTATGGCTGGTTCTGTTATGGTTGAGTTCCTGGAGAGCAGTTCCTAGAGCGTTCCCTTTTAATTTTCTTGGAAAATCTATACTAACCTCTATTCAACCTAAAAATCTTTTTTTCCCCAGAAAACCCTTCGAACCTTGTTCACTTATTACTTTTATTAATCAAGAGTTTCCTTTTTTGTGTTGGTTGTCATACAATTAAAGCATACAATACAATATATATTTATCGTTATATATAGATTAATGTCTTAGCTCCTTTAATCTCTCTTGCTGCTCGATAATGCAGGTCGTGGGCTATCTCTGGGTCCTCAGAGAGAAGCGTCATTTCCGGACATGTCCGGCCGGCTCGCGGAAATGCTCAGTTTCTCAGTGGAACCCGGAGAACCCCCAGACCCTTGCCACACCAAACAACACACACAACTTAGGCTAGCGGGGTGCCGGGTGGTGAACCCCCGGCTTGCTTAGTTGTGGGCCAGTGGCTTGCCCAGGACACGCATGGCATTGGAGTAGTCGGAGTCGATCTGCGGTATGATCTGCTGCTCGTTCGGGCGCAGGGTGCGTATCAGATCGTTGAGGGACAGCGAGGACTGCGGTGTCAGCTCCTCCTTGGGCTGCAGCAGCTCCTGGGAGCTGGCCATCTTCTGGAAGTCCTGGGCAATCTGCTTGATGCGCTCCTCAATGGCGGCAGCCGGCGACTCCGTGGAGCTGGGCAGAGCCAGAGGCTCGCTGGCCTGGATGGGCACCTGCGACTCGTTCTCCGACTCGGGCTCTGCCTCAGGCTCATGCTCGTTGTCTCCCTCCGCCTCCGAATCGTGCTGCTGGGAGCTGTCGTTCTCCTCGGCTGCGGGAGCAGCGGCTACTGAGTCCTGATCCTGCTGCTGCTGCTGTTGCTGCAACTGCTGCTGCACCTCCTCGATGGCATGCATCTCGGGATGCAGCTCGTTGTCGCTGAGGGGGAAGACGTGCTCCTTGATGTCGCCATCGCTGTCGTTGCCCAGCTCCCGGGCATGCTCGCCAAAGTTGTCGCCCTCGTGCTCCTCATCGCCCTCGCCCTCGAGCTCGTGGTCGTCATGCTCCTCGGCCTCCACATCAACCTGCTCCTGATCCTCCACATCCACATCGGCTGCGTCAGTGTCGGGCAGCGAGCGGTCATGGTTCAGCTTGTAGGTGATGGGCTGCTGCTGGAAGTCCTCAACGTGGAGGCGATGAGCCACTGCTGGCGAGGACTTGGCCTTGGCGGCGGAGTACATCAGGCCACTGGTGGACATTAGGAGGGGCAGCGGCGTGGTGGTGGCGGCGGCATGCAGGTTTATTAGCGAGACAGCCGGTCGGGGGGTAGTCGAGGTGATGGGGCGTCTAAGCAGGCCAAGTAGAAATAGAAAATGGAGTAAAGATGAGTTTCAGTGGTTCTTTTAGAGTCTGGCTTAAGGTTTCGGGTTAGTGCGAAAGTAGCTTAGCCTACAAGTTAGTTAGTTGAACACAAATCATCATGACAACATCAACAACAACAACGACAGCGACAACGAGAGCGACAACATTCTAAGGAAGCTAAGCCCCAAACCACCAAACAAAATACATTTTTGGCGCTCACATGAGGATGAACCAGGGGAAGTTGAGGCAATCTCAGAGGAAGTTCTTCCAGGATATTCCGAGGGGAGGTACTTCACCCTCGATGGGTCTTTCCCTCTGGTATCCCTCGGAGATTGCACCAACTTCGCGCACTCTTGGGCCATCACATTGGCGTCTACAAGGAAGTGTTCTTTTTGTCGGGTCTTTGTGGATCTTAAATCATGGATTCAACAGAGAACTTGGAGTGGCGTTAGTAAGAAGTTAGCTGCTAGCTTCGCATTAGTCAGAGAGATGTGTGTGTAGATATGGTAGATTGGTTACGATTTGGGGTTTAGCTCACCTATTTGTTCGTTCTTTAGCAAATTCTGTTCTCGAATCCCTCGGATTCGCACTCTGTCTGTGTGTCTGCGTGTGTCTGAGTGTATCTGAGTGTGCGTGTGTGTTAGGTGTGTGTCAACTAAAGTAACTTGTGGGTTATAGGTCGCGCGTTATCCTTGCGTAATCTCTTGATCTGGGTTTAGTTTAGGTTTTAGTTTTAGTTCGTTTTACTTAATTAAGGACATTTGTTTAATTTGTCTGCCAGTGGATAGCAGCTCGTATAGCGAATTAATTAACGTTAATTATAGCATAATTTGTTTATTGCATTATCAATATTCTTAATCCTCCAACAGCTTAAGCTCTCCTCTCTCCAGTCAGTGCTCTTAAATTCTGTTCGATGTGGAGTCCTTAAGTCCTTAAGTCCTTACCCCTGCGCCGACGAGACGGGGATGCTGCCATAGTTGTAGTAGTAGCAGCGGGTCTGCTCGCAAATGAAGTCCTTGACGGCCGAGCAGTCCTCGGGCATCCACTTGAGCGTGGGCTGCTTCAGGATCACACATCCCTTCTCGGCGCCACTGCTGCTATAGATTTGGATTGGGAGCGAGCAGAAACGAAGAAAGGATATCGATGTAGATGGGGTGGGTGGGCAAGGACACCGGTCCAGGACTTACCTGTCGCGAGCCGTGCGCTGTGGCGAGGTGTTGCTGTTATGATCAACGGGATCGAGCAGACCGGCCGAGATGGCGTCCGCCGAGTTCTCGAAGAAGTCAAAGGTGGCATTGAACGGCAGACCGGTGCTCATCCATAGGAACATGCCCGTGCCCAGGCGATTTCCGGAGGTCCAGAAGTCGTAGTTGCCGTAACCGGCGTTCTTCAGATACGTGGTCATCGATTCGGCCTTCTCCTTCGTCTCGAACGAGGCCAGCTGCAGGCCCAAGGAGCGGCAGTACTGGTAGGCCAGGAAGTAGTTAAGCTCCGGGGAATAGGGGTTCATCCTGCTGATGAAGTACTGCACTCCATCCAGGTGGATTGTTGTGATGCGTTGACCTGTTGAAGGTGATTGCAGACGAGGAGAATGAGTGTGTGAACCGTCTCTAATTTTCCCTGTGAGAACCAAAGACAACTGAAGATGTCCCAAGTTCACAATAGGTGAATGAACCTGTTTATTCTATATAAATATCTTTTCGAGTTCCGAACGCAATTGGAATCGCAATGCGTAACCGAAACAGCGAAAATGGTAACGGTTTCAGCCTCGGACATAGCATGCGTAATCCAAAGAGACCCAAAGACAAACATCATTAAATAGGATTACCAAAAAAGCAGCAAAGTAATGAATCGCTGGACAAACGCTCCATAAAAACAGACAGAAGAAGAACAAAACTTTGGACCCCGAATTGGAGAGGTACGCGTGATTCACAATGATGATGATGATGACCAGGAGCATTTATGCGGTCCCTGACCCCTAGGGGCTAATTACCCGAGCTCCGAAATGGGGAATCAAGGTGCTGATGACATTAATTAGCCGCTGGTCAGCCGAAATGGAGACGGCGACCCATCCATCCGCCGAATCTTATGTAATCGCCGACCCCGAGGGGTAAAGTATAGTGAAGTGAGGAAAGGAATGCGGGGCTCTCTGGCCGGGAACAATGCAAGATGACAGTGCCTGTGACTTAGGGTAACAGGTAGAGATCTCTTGGACAGATACCTTCTATACTTAAGAAAGTATATACAAAAGAGTGTGTGTGTTGGCCCTTACAAAGCGGCTCAAAAGATAAATACAAACAGCAGGGCAATATGAGTACTTTGTCTTCCACACTGACGCAACAGAGCCCTCCTCCTCCGGTCAGGGCTCTTGGCCATTTATGGCACTTGTCGTGGATGGATATTGGCTAGGCCCAAGCCTAGACATGCAGAGAGTTTCAATGTTTGAGGAGATACCTGTCCGTGTGTGTGCTCGTATATGAAATTATTTCCGGCGATTTAAATGCAAGACACACACGAAGCCAAACTCAAAGTCTGCCTCGCCGCGAAGATTTATGAATCAACTGATTCTGAAAAGAGATCTGGCACTTTGAAGTGAATTTATTATGCGTCCAAGCGGATTAAGATTGAGATTTCCATCAGCAGGGGGATGGCTAATAAGAATAATGATCCCAACTCGGGCCAGAAGCTCCCCAAAGAAATTCTTAAATTTCATTTTAATGGGGCAATTTAAGCTCGAAGCTGTGGGCCAATCTCGGCGAGGGATCAAATTCAATTCGAGCATTAATTTCCGCCCAAATGAATCCAGATCTTGATGGCAATCTCCTCCGCTACGAAATGGAACTAAGTAAAAGCGAGTAAGTAGTACCTGGCCGGGAGAGGAGATAACGAGCCCCGGCCCAATTGCAGTTAATTTGACACCGGACTCTAAACGTGAATCCGACTGCGGATCGGGATCTCGAGATCGAGATCGAGTTCGGGTTCGGGTTCGCGTTTGGGATCCGGGCTAGGGTAGGCAATAATTGGGCAGCAGAATCGAGCCAGAACCGAGCCCAAGCCTCCCTGCAGCTGTCGGGCACCGTAATTTGCTAAGGTAATTACGCCCGGCCAGCGATAGATCGCGAATCTAGCACGTCTCTAATGATGCAGTCAAAGTCAATTCTAGTGTTTGCCGGGACCCTGATCTCTGATGGGGATCGAGATCGAAATGGGGGAAGTGGATGTGGATGGGGATGTGGCTGTGGCTGTAGATGCGGACGCTCTTGCCGGAGGATGTGATGGGGCTAACTCTAGTTATTTGTTGGCACCTAACATCCCTCCGGCCAGTTAGCAGGCAAATCATTATAATGAAGATGGCGACTTGGGATAAGCAGAGGGAAATTGATAAAAAGCAAGCCAGGAACCCAGTACCCAGAACGAGTGCAATTCAGCCATGGGGTAATCGATGAGTGGAGAGCTCCCAGAAAAGACTGAAGAGTGCCAGAGACTGGCAGAGACTAGAGACTAAAGACCGGGGAATGAGGATAGAATCGAATCGACGCAAAAACGGCGAGCAAACTTAATGACTGCGACTCTGATTCGGATATAATGATGGGAATGCATCATTCCTTGCCTCCTCTCCGGACTTGAATCTTTTTCAGTCTTTATGTTTTTTTTTATTTCTCAGTTTTTACCCCGGGCTTGACTTTGGCTTCTTTATTTGCAATTCCTTGGAACGAACGTCTTTTGTTTACTTGTTAAATGCAAGAAGGTTGGAATAATTATTGGTTATTCCCGGAGATTGAATTATCATTTGCTGGCAGAGGTAAGCCGCCAATTAGCAATTCATTTTAGAGAGTTCAGCAGTCTGAAAACTTGAAAACTGCGTTCCAGGAAAGACGTTTAATTGAAGAGTGATTACGTTTTTGAAAAAGCCTAGTTTTTTTAAGTTTCAAAAAGGAAATAGCTTTATATTTAAGTTCACTTTGGATATATCATTAAAATTATTTCATTTAAGGTATTAAGTCTAACCGTTTTCGGTGTGTTCCCTGATACAAACTAAGGAGTAAGGGTTTATAACTTCATTATCTTGAGTAGACATTCTCCTGCAGGTTCTGGAGATCTTCAAAATTAGTCGCTTTTACCATAAATGATTATGTAGTTGTTTAAAATATTATAGGAACACCGACCTCATATCCTTTAATATTAAGTAAAAGTCGCAGGTCCTACAAAGACCCATCAATCAAAATTCTGTGACTTTACTAACCTGCAGCGCATGCCAAGAGGCTCAGCAGGCAAAAGAGTACGATTTTGGCCATCTTTCTTCGGCTTGGATTGGAGTCGGGGGCGCGGAGCACTATCTGATTGCCGCTGGCGACGATCGGGGAATACGAATCGGGTTCTCTGGCTTTTAGGACGCGGCTCGAAGATGGCTCAAAAGAGTTAGGAGAGTTCAGCACTTCACGTCGCGTTCACTGCAAGCCTTGGTCGTCGACTGATCGCGAGTGTCCAAGAACTGCGGACCGAAGAAGAGACCGACGAAGAACAACCGACTCGCTGCTTCCAGAA
The DNA here is from genome assembly GCA_008042635.1 of Drosophila nikananu. Lineage (NCBI taxonomy): Eukaryota > Metazoa > Arthropoda > Insecta > Diptera > Drosophilidae > Drosophila > Drosophila nikananu. Next base: position 3,518 of record VNJV01003138.1, on the reverse strand, counting down.
CCCCAGCGATTCCAGTTCCCAGTTCCAGTTTCCTCTTCCAGACGCGCACACACACAGCACAATCACACACACCGACTGAGATACAGGCACAGATGCAGAGGCAGCTCGACTTGGGTTAATCCTTGGAGCTGGGTTGGAGTACGAGAACGAGTACGAGTAATTGGAAATGTTAGATCCGCTGAGCTTCTGTTCTGGCCAAGTTACCGCTGCTAAGTGTCGGGTGGTGCCGAAAGCAGTTAGCTTAAGAAGGAAATTGCCGGGTGGAAGTGCGGGCTGAAGAGTGTGGGTTACCGTGTGGAATCGTGGAAAAGAAAGAAGAAATAACCGAAAGACACCAACTATTTGCTTATTTCATGGATGTGATTGGAAATTGGCCTCGCTGGCTCTGTGTGTGTGTGCGTGTGTCTGGATTCTTCCTGAGTCGAAGTCAGTGCTAGACAAAGAGCGCAATAAAGCAGAGGCACACAAAAGCAGGGCTCAAACCGAAATTTTAATGCACTGGAAAAAATTAAAACAATCGAAAGGTTTTCTAAAAAAATTAAAGTGCATTACAAGGGCCTTAAAGTGCATACTGGACTTTAAAAGACTGTTACCCTTTTTATGACTCAACAGGGCAGGTGTAAAAATAATACCAGTTTTAATTTATTCTTATTAATATACTCAAATGCTTACGTAATATATTTTTATAGGCGATTTGTGCATTTTTGCCTAAGTTTTTTATTTATTTATTTAATTGTTTAATACTTTCCCCAATTTTTACCTGTGCTCACGCACACCTTTAAGTCCCACTGCACGTCGCCCGTCTTCATTCCAATGGGAGTCGGAGTCGGAGCCGCTGTCGACGTCGCAGTCAACGTCGGCGGAGTCCATTGTTAGTTTTGTTCTTTCTCCCACAACGACGCTTTGGTTTTGAGTTTGGGTTCTTTCTGCTGGTTCTTCTCCTCCCCTGCGACGTTCCACTCTTTCCCTCCGCCGTCTTACCTGTTGGGCTCGGTGCACGTTTGTCCCCCCGCTGCCCGCTGGTTCCAGGGCCAGGGCCAGAGTCAGGGCCCGTAGCCCTTCCAATGGGCAATGTGGTTCCATTTCCATTAATTTGGTGCGCTATCGCGACGCTGAGTCGCCGTGGAAATCGCCGCTTTCTGCGGTTCCCTTAGGCCGTGTGTTTTACTCACTTTTGCTGGAAGCGTGAAGTGTAATAATAATAATGATCTTCTGCTTTGCATTTTGACAATATTTCTCGCTCTTCTGCGGGTGCCAGCCGCAAAACACGACTTTTTTCGGCCTGTAAAATAAAGAAACAAAAAGAAAAGAATATGATAAATGTGTGCTTGTAATTAAAGGCAGCTCTTCGCGGCTTCTCCGCTTTTTGGCTTCTGGCTCTGGAGCTTTCTAATTAACCTTAGAACCTGGTGAAGGATAAATATTGGTTTAATGATTATTAATAACTGAACGCTTCAAGTGGCTAAGCGGAAATTAGCCCCCAATTAGAAGGTAAAGGGGGACGATACACAGCGAGAAGTTCCCCAGGGGCTTCTTGCTCTTCTTTCTAAACGAAATGGGTCGATCGCATTATGTTAAATATGGGTTACAAATTATTTAAATTCTAAGCTTAAATGAATTATTATTATTAATTTGCTATGTTTTGAGACACTTATTAGCTGATAGCTTCTTGCAGACTTTTCAACTGCAATATTATGTACTGTGCAAAATTGCACCCTGGGAATCGGTACGATGTGTAGTACTCCTGCTTCAACGACTTTGCGGCAGTACGCCCTCTCGGCCTTTATCACTCCCATTTGATTCCGGCTTAATTCTAGCCTGGCCAATAGTTAATCCCACTCGACACATCGCCGATCGGCGGTTCAGGCTATAATTATGTACGCGTTGGGCTAAACATAATAATGGCCAAGTGATTAACAGTCATGGGAAATGAATGGGCCGCGATTTCCCAGTTTGGAATAGGGGGGGATCGATGGCACGGAGGATCGGAGGACGACCCGATGCACCTGGAAACCTGTGCGTGCGCAGTGCAATCGAAACTTCTATCGCAAGTACAACGCACCACCGACATTTGGGCCCTTCGTCGAGCGATGTGTTGTTATTGCTTTTAGTGGCTTTTTGTTGGTAAAACTGCCGCCGGGTGGACGCAACGCTGTGACCACGACGGTCTGTGGAGGAGCTTATTGTGACCACCGCGAGCTCCTGGCAATCTGGATTTCCAGCTGAGGGGAGGAAGCGTTGAGAGGGGGAGGGTATATTGGATGGCCTTCGCCTTAACAGCATTCATCCATCTATACACGCGCCCGCCTCTGCTGCTGCTTCATCTTAGCCTGATCTTCTGATCCTCACCATTTGTATTTGTGTGCGAGTGGATGCACAGAGATAAATAAAAATTACAACAATTCAAAATTTCATTTGGAAATTTGAGGAAAATTATGTTTAAAAACTTAAAACTTTTTATACGTGTAATTTTTTTTCGGTTTCACCAAAATATATCAGATTTCGGAAGACCGAATATCACATGACAATATTATGATAGGATAGAATCTCGATAAAATGGATTTATGATTGCCTAATTCCATGGGAATCCGATTTTTCTCCGAGTGCTTTTCAGGCGTCTTCTTCTGCGTCTTCTAGTCGCCTCCCCCTACTCGTCCTCGTTCTCATCCTCTCCTTGGCTTCTTTCTCCACCTCCTGGTCCCATTTCATTGCTAGTTGCTGTTCTTGTTCCTGTTGCTTGTTGTTTTTGGTCTAAAAATAAACTCGGCAACAGATTGAGGAATTTAATTCGCCTTTTGGTAGAAATCCTCGACTTTGGCTTTGCCAACGGACTTTGGTGCGCCTCTTCTTCCTTGGCAGTGCTTCGCTTTGGTTCTCTCCTCCTCGTTCGCTCGCTTTGCTGTGCTTTAGGGTGGACTTCCAATAGCTGTTATTTCCAATGATTAGTAATGGCTTTTCGGGCTCTTCTGTCGAGGGGTCCATCCTAATGTGTGTGTGCGTTGCTCCTGGGTATCCACATCCATTTTAGCGTCAAGTTTAGCGATGATGCTGATGATGACGACATGGACATGGCATCTGGCCAAAAGGATAGAGCGAGAGAGTCGAACTAATACACACATTTTCCGCCTGGGATCAAAGGATTAATGTGAAGCGGGTTCTGCGGCTGAGAAATGACACTCAGATATTCTTTTGAGGCGGACATTGCGCATTTCCACTTGCCTGCGTTCTAATTAGAAGAAGCGCATGTCTTGTGTCCTTGGCAGCACGAAGGTCATCGGCATTTGCATCGCGGGTCACACACACACCCCACACACATAGCAGCCGTCGTGCTGGCCAAGCCCACAAAATCGCAGAAACATGACCAGCAAGCCGATCAGGAGCGATCCCATCCGATCCAATCCTAGACCATCCCGTCGAACCCCAGTCTCATCCGAACCGTTCATGCATAAATTCATGTCCGATTTCCATTTCCACTCCCCCTTTCGACTGCCATGAGTCATGTGCATTAATAATAAACT
>VNJV01003123.1:0-26688 GCA_008042635.1 Drosophila nikananu | reverse complement strand
ACATTGCAAATCCAAAATGTATGTCATTTATTATACAATTCCTTTTTAAGTAGGTACATTAAGTCTTAAGTCTGAGTGTCAAATAAAAATAAGTTCTTTATGGATAGTAAGCTTTTACTTTGGATCTGAATGGCGCTTACACATAATTGTTTTAAGTTTTTTCTAACCAAAAAAACAGCAAAACGCAGCTTTTGTTTTTTGTTCTTAAGCACAAATTACACACTCCATTTATTTTAAAAGGCCTTCGTTACTCTTTTCGGTTTGTTCCTGTCTTAAAAGGTTTCCTCGTGTGGACGCTATTTATAGATCTGCTTAAGCATATACATTCGCTTTCGATTAAATATTCTTAGAAGCTAGCCTTAATACGGGATGCGGGATCAGCTAAAGCAGACAGACAAATAACGCTTTAGAGGATTGGGGTTCATATTAAAAATATACATGTACACAATAACTATAATGTTCCAATTGTCTTAGCCTAGTCCTAGCCTATGCATAATCCATAGAGCATAATAATCAGAGCGCTTGCTCCTAAGCGGAGCTAAAGGTCTCGTAGACGTTGGCCCCCAGCGTCTTCGTCTTCTCCGCGACAACGTAGAAGGTGAGCAGCTGGGTGGGCAGGTTATGGGGTCGGGCCGTGCTGTCGAAGCCCCTAGAGGTGATGCCGCTGATGATGGGAATGAGCTTGGCCAGGGCCATTAGCACCCGGTTGATGTTCAGCAAGTTATTGTTCTCCGACGCCGCCGCCGTCGTTGACGTCGTGGGATTGTCCACGTTCTGGGGACCGGCTCCAGTGCTGCTCCCTGGCTGGTTAAATTTCAGCTGCTGCTGGCTCTCCTGCTGCTTGGCCACCTCACCTGGCGGCAGGTGCTGGAGCGTCTGGCCCATGGACTCGGCGATGGCGTCGCAGGCCAGCACAAAGCCCCGGCTCACGTTGTGCGAGCACACGCCAATGGCATCCTCGCTCTCCAGCAGGTCCAGCGTCTCGTTGTACATCTGCTGCAGCAGCGGCGAGTGGCTGGGGTTTTGGCTTGGCAGCAGATACTTGCTCATCCGCGAGTTGGGATCCCGTCGCGTGTCCGCGTTGATGGACATCTGAAGCGACCAGAACAGCTGCTCCATGTCGTTCAGCGAGAGCTGCTGCGACAGCGGCATGGACTTGGTAACGGCAATCACTTGGCTGCGAATGTATCGCGCCAGATCCCGGATGCCAGACTCCGTGATGAAGTGCCGGATGAGCGAGAGATACTGCTGCTTCAGCTCGTCCGTGATCTGCTTCTGTTCCGTCATAATGTCCCGATAGATGTAGCCGCCCAGCAGGTTCAGCTGAACGCGCAGAGCTATCACAAGCATGGAGGAGGCATACACGTAGGTCGCCAGCCGAGTGAACGCCACGATCTTCATGTCCTCCCACAGCTCCAGCTTGTTTTTCGGGTTCTGGCGCAGCTGCTCGAGCAGCTCGTCCGTGCTGCACTCCCTCAGCACCGCCTGGCACATCTCCTCGCCCATCCCGAGTATCACTTGGTTGCAGGTCTTCTCTGTCGACTCAAAATGATGCATGCGTCGCGTCCGCTCAAAGAACTCGCGCGCCTGCTTTTCCTGGAACTCCACCAGGCGCCGCTGGGCGTACTTCGCCGCAAAGATGGTACCACCCACCAGCACGCCGGTCACGATGAACTTCCGCCGGTGGCGTGACAAGAAGTCCTGCAGCCGGGACAGCATGGTGGCAACTGGACACTGGATTGTGGTTGACGGTGGTGGTGGTGAGGGTGGTGGAGTGCGTGTGTGAAAAGTGCCAACTGCTCGTCGTGCCACTTGTCTTCCTTTCACCGCTTCCGTTCTTCCGCCGGCGCACCCTGCTCGAGAGGTTAATGAATAGTTAATGTGCAAAGTTCACCTGTGTGCGTTCGTGCTGCCGGCGTCGCTGCCAGCGTCGCGCCCTAACTAAGCGGCCGCGAGATTAGATTAGTCCCAATTGCTCACCTAATTCCACGGATAGGTTCTGGTTCGATAATGCTGCTTTTTCGAGTCTCTTTCGATAATGGCGCGTTGTTGACGCATTTGCACGGATTTTGGTCTGGAATGTATGTGTATATATTTGTTGTTGTCCGAGTTACATTTAGAGCTGGGAGCAAAGGCGATGTGTAATATCGATAGTTTTGGCAGTTATCGATTCCAAGTAGGAAAGTGAGAAATTCAAATGTTTTTTAGAAATAGCATATGATCAGATGATTTAAACAAAAAACTTTCACGCTTATTGCTTTGATTAATATAGCCAATTTATACTCAACCATCAAATCCTGAAAATTAGAAAAAATCTTTAAAATCGTTTGATTTGCTTTGAAGTTTCACACAACTCAGGTTTTGTGTGTATTCATCAACAAACATATGGTAAAAGTTAGTGCTGACCGTTATTAATAGAAAAATAGCTAAACAACTAAATAGAAAATATAACTTTTTAAAACAATAAATTTATAACAAATTTTCTAGATAAAGATTGTTACAATATCAATTAAAAACATTTTTTAAATATACAGTTTACCCATTCAATATTTAATTTAAATCCCTTAAATGAGGCTTAGAATGACCCCAGATCTGCCGGGAATAAAGCTAAATTATCAACTCGAGTAATAGTTTATGTGGGCGGCATATCTGGGTTTGTTTTTGTTATGGCCTCGTCGGATCGAAAGCTAATTGTCGTCTCCGGATTCGGACCTTTCGTGGGTCACGAATCTATCAACGCCAGCTGGGAGGCTGTAAAGCTCCTGCCGGAGGTCTTGAGCTACGATGGCGTAGACTACGATCTGGAGAAGCGCTTGGTTCCCGTGGAGTACTCGGCCGTGGACGATGCTGTGACGGAGATATGGAGCCGCGAGCCACACGTAAGAGTACCACACATCTCAATTGAACCGTAAATAGCCACATCGTGATGATATCATTCTCGCCCTACCCACCACCAGCTGGTCATACATGTTGGAGTCTCGGGCATCGCCAAGTGCGTTTATGTAGAGAAATTGGCGTATAACCACAAGTTCAAAAGGCCAGACAACTCTGGAAATTATTTGCCCAACGGCAGCTGTGAACTCCAGCGTAATGGCCACGCGAATGTATTGCGTTGTGGCCTTGATGTGGATAAGATTGTGACGACCGTAAATGCAGCATGCGACGCGTGTGTGGCCCCCACTAATTCCACCACCACCCCCCATAATGATAACCCGAGCGCCACAAAGGCCTCCAAGAATGTGGGGGACTTCCTCTGCGGGTACATCTATCTAAAGTCCCTGGATATGGACACCAAGAGGAGTCTGTTCGTTCATGTACCTCGTATAGACAAGCCCTTCAGTACCGAGAAAACCTCAGAGATACTTTTTAAAATAGTCGAACAATGCGTTCAACAGGTGGCCGCCTGTGAATGTAGCTCTTGATTACAGCTTTTAATGATTACAAAGAATTCAATGTGCATTTTATCGTATCCTCCGTTTTCCGTATTTTATTAAGGAAATTAATGTTTTATTACAATAAAAGTACTCTTTTGAATACATATTTAAAGAAAACATGAGACGCAAGCCATCTGTAGTGTTTAAAAGTTGTTTACATATATTTAAACAATTCATTCAATAATTGTTTATTTTAGCCATATAGGTAGGAAACACGCGCATTGGAAATTACAAAGGCTATTTTCTTGTACTAATATTGCAAAGAGAACTTGAAATTAAAAAAAACTAGATTTCCATTAAAGTTTTAGAAAGTCTTTAGAAGGTATTCAAATATACAAATATATTCATGATCACGGAAAAGAGGATTTTGTATTGTGGCGCGCTCTAGTGATGAAAATTACAAAAATAATAATAAACATACAAAATTCAAATTTTTTTGGTAATGATTTCGAATCGAAATATTGCAAATTGAAATCATATTAAATCAATACACCAACATCCACTTAATAGATTGGTTTAATAATGAAGATAACATCAGCTTTTGGTCTGAAGTTATAAATTACAAAAATGCTGGAGGAAATTACAAATTTCTGCAATTGGCATATTTTGTAATGAAGTTATTGTCATTGCCCACGTCAAATTAACATAGTAAAATCAAAACTCCAGAACAGGATTCATATTGGCACCTTAAACGCATTATTGCCTATTTGGTAATTTGTATGCATGGTGGGGTGACCTAGGCATGGTGTTAAAAAGTTGGGTGGGGTTGTCACAATCAGTGTGGCCAACTCGCTTTTTTCGATGCATCGCCTAACAAAAACATCGGAAAACATCGCTAAGAAAAACCAGCCCTATTATACCCTACTCGACAAGTTTCATTATATACCGACAAGTTTCATTTCGATTTTTACTTGCTACCGGACAAGTTCGATCTTGTGCTGCTCCAGAAACTGTCGGCAACTTGGAAGACGCGATGAAATTCCTAATCTGTGCCCTGCTCGTGGCGGCGTCCTACGTGGCCGCCGCGTCCGCCGAGGCGGAGGTCAAGGTGGAGGAGGGAGTGCTGGTGGCGACGGTGGACAACTTCAAGCAGTTGATTGCCGACAACGAATTCGTGCTGGTTGAGTTCTGTAAGTACAAAGTTACAAAAGTTGCTAAAAAGTGGCGAAATCCGCAGTCTGAGGAAGCGCCGGCCGCTCTCTGCCTCTCGCTCGCTCTCGCTGATTCATGCTTGTTTAGCGGCTACGTGGTCTTCCGCGGCGTCTGAGAAAATCTGTCTGCGTGGCAGTCGTAAGCTGCGGGGGGAAAATCCGGCTAGTGCAGGGCAAGTACGCTGCGTTTGGCGATTTAGGCAAACGCTAATTCAAACAATTGTTTTCCGTGAGGCATACCGACATTTGTTTGGACAATTTTTGTCAAATTTATCGTTTGTTTAACCGTTTTTATCTCCCTCTCGCATCGGTGAGAGCAGAGAGCGCGCGCTCCGGTGTTGCGTGCAAATGCCGTCTCTGTCGCGCACCTGTGGGAGCCGTGTGTGGGATAGAGAGAGCTAGCGCCTGGCGTAAATGTTGTTATTGCCCCTGCCATAAACCTGCTATAAATTCAAAATGCCAAAGGAGACAATCTTGTGCGCAGTAAGCATTAATATTCCTATTCGCGGCTCCCGCCTCCATATGCTTCACTTTTATCAGTAATTCTAGTTTTTGTTCTAACTCTAACCCTGGGCGTGGCCACATCCGCTTCACCAATCTCCCGGGGAGCAAGAATCTCTCGATGTTAGTTGAAAAGAACAAAAGCGGTCGGGCAACTCTTCTTCCCTCTTTCTCTTTCACGAATCTAGGTTAGCCAAAACCACTTTTTATTCGCCATTTGCTTTCTATTCTGATTCCGATTCCTCGTTGGATTCAGATTCTGACACGGCGGATTCTAATGCTTACTCCAAATCTGGTCTCGGTCCCTTTTCACGGCGGCGCGGCAGCCACGCAGTGGAAAGTTCATTCAACTCTTTTCCTCTGCGCGTGCTTAACGGTGCCGCCGCCAGTGATGCCCAGCGCGAGCAACAGATTTGGTTGGTGGGAAAATCTGAATTTGAAATAGTCTCGAAGACAGGTTTCTTAGATCGCTGGAAAATTTTGTTTAGAAGCAAAAGAAAATAACAAAAGTTATTATTATCTTAAATTAAAAATACAAATAATTATCAATAATTTTAGTTTAAATTAAATTAAAAAAAATAAATTAAATACTAAAATTATTAAGAAGAATGGAAATGCCTCAGGTTTAAAAAACAAAAAACTTATAAAATTATTAAAGAATTAAAAAGAATTGCTAAATAAATTATAATGTAGATAACGTTTTTTTTTATTATTAGACTTTAGTTTAATATATGACCGTGATTTAACACTCTAGCTAAAAAGAAATGTACTCAACAAGTTGCTGTTGTATCTAGAAACCTTCAATGAATTTCATTGTTGTTTTCCTTAATGAGCACACAAAAAATCAAAATCTGAAGCCCATTCTTATCTCACATGTGAAAACCCACTTGAAAGATAATCGAAGAAAAAAATAGTGATACAAAAAAAGTCCCCCTTTTTATTCTTTCTTCAGCCTTTAACTCGTCAGATATGCTTGCCATCTCTGGGTGCCAACAAATATGGCGGCCTTTGGGGCTTTGTTTATGCCAGCGTTTCTCTTTTATTTGTTTAATTAAATTTTTGCACTTTTCACCGGCGTTGGTGTTGCCTCGCCGTGTACGCGGAGGTGACAACGTCAGCTAAGTCGATAATTGCCTGCTCATCCGCGGCCCAGCGCAGCGCTTATCTCCCGTATTCATAGTCCCAAGAAGCGGAACCAATGCCAGGGCCACGTCAGAAGCTGGCGATAAGCTGGAGACGGAGGCGTTGTCAAGCTCGGGGGGCATTATGTCATCTGCAGCCGGTTCTTGGCAGTCATTTGTGTTTGTGGATGCGTGCCAGATTGCAGCCAGCTCCTCTGCTGCTGCCTACTACAGCACTTGGGGCAATGGGGGTGCGACACGTGGATTTCGCATAATGTCAAGGGCCTGCCATATGGAGGGAGGTCGTGCTCCAGATCCATGGCAAATCTAGCGCAGATAATTGTTTATCTAAATTTAGAATTTCACACTCGGTTAACGGGGCTACAAGCAATTAGTTAAACAACAGACATTTAATAAAAATTGCATGCTGTTGTAAACAAGAGGTTTACATACTCAAGCAGAGGTGACTGCCTGATATGAAGACGATATTCATTCCAGTTTATCGCGCTTGGCAAATATTTGAAATTACAACAATAAAAACAGTTCATGTAAACATAAGCGAACATTAAATCACAAAATCAGTAATAAAGTCACAGAGAAACTTTCCAATCTGACATTAATTTAGAAACTTTTGGTAACCCATTTTCACAGAGTGCAAATAACTATTTTAATGCACAACAACGTTTATTAGCATATATTAATTTTCGAGTTTTAAAGAACCTGTTCAAATCCAGTAAAAGTAGTTTTATTGAGTCATTTGCATTTCCAAAACTCTGAATATAATTAAAAACGTATTACTTTTGAATTATTGGTAATTTCAAAAAAGAAAAGTTCCGGGAATAATTTTAAAATTTTTTATTATAAATAGTAATTCAAACATTCTGTGAACAAAGGGTAAATAAAACAGCTTAGTTCTGGGCCAGCAGCTTAGCAAGCTCGACAATTAAAAGAGAATCGTTTAAGTTCTAATTATAGATGTTGTCTACTATAAATTGTGTTCATATACACATGAAATACACGTGTAGGTTAAACCAGGCCAGTGGCAAACACAAATGTAGCCCACATCAGCTTTAATAATGCCACTAATTTAAAAACAAAATGCTGTTTTAATCTCTTGCACATCAGACTAAGTTCTAATTTGTATTTTCCCTCTTCAATCCTTCCAGATGCTCCATGGTGCGGACACTGCAAGGCTCTGGCTCCCGAGTACGCCAAGGCTGCCCAACAGCTGGCCGAGAAGGAGTCGCCCATCAAGCTGGCCAAGGTCGATGCCACCGTTGAGGGTGAACTCGCCGAACAGTATGCTGTGCGCGGCTATCCCACACTGAAGTTCTTCCGCAGCGGCGCTCCCGTGGAGTACAGCGGTGGTCGCCAGGCCGCCGACATTATCGCCTGGGTGAACAAGAAGACCGGACCTCCGGCCAAGGACCTGACCAGCGTCGCTGATGCCGAGCAGTTCCTTAAGGACAACGAGATCGCCATCATTGGATTCTTCAAGGATACCGAGTCGGAGGAGGCCAAGACCTTCACCAAGGCCGCCAACGCCCTGGACTCGTTCGTCTTTGGTGTGAGCAGCAATGCCGACGTGATTGCCAAGTACGAGGCCAAGGACAACGGAGTGATCCTGTTCAAGCCCTTCGACGACAAGAAGTCCGTGTTCGATGGCGAGCTGACCGAGGAGAGCCTGAAGAAGTTCGCCCAGGTGCAGTCCCTGCCCCTGATCGTTGACTTCAACCATGAGTCCGCTTCCAAGATCTTCGGTGGCTCGATCAAGTCGCACCTGCTGTTCTTCGTGTCCAAGGAGGCCGGTCACATCGAGAAGTACGTGGATCCCCTGAGGGAGATCGCCAAGGAGTACCGCAACGACATCCTGTTCGTGACCATCTCGTCCGACGAGGAGGACCACACCCGCATCTTTGAGTTCTTCGGCATGAACAAGGAGGAGGTGCCCACCATCCGTCTGATCAAGCTGGAGGAGGACATGGCCAAGTACAAGCCCGAGTCGAACGATCTGTCCGCCGAGACCATCGAGGCCTTCCTCAAGAAGTTCCTCGACGGCAAGCTGAAGCAGCACCTGCTCTCCCAGGATCTGCCCGAGGACTGGGACAAGAACCCCGTCAAGGTGCTGGTCTCCAGCAACTTTGAGAGCGTTGCCCTGGACAAGAGCAAGAGCGTTCTGGTTGAGTTCTACGCCCCATGGTGCGGTCACTGCAAGCAGCTGGCCCCCATCTACGACCAGCTGGCCGAGAAGTACAAGGACAACGAGGACATCGTCATTGCCAAGATGGACTCGACCGCCAACGAGCTGGAGAGCATCAAGATCTCATCCTTCCCCACGATCAAGTACTTCCGCAAGGATGACAACAAGGTCATCGACTTCAACCTGGACAGGACCCTCGACGATTTCGTCAAGTTCCTCGATGCCAACGGTGAGGTGGCTGATTCTGAGCCCGTCGAGGAGACCGAGGAGGAGGAGGAGGAGGCGCCCAAGAAGGACGAATTGTAAATCCAACACACAAACACAAACACGCAAAACATACGAAGAAAATCCAACAACTTGAACAGCAACATCCGTGCAACAAACAACAAAATGCCACAACTAGCAACGTACATTCTGTAGTTTATTCCTAACAACGTCTTCTCCGGCATCGTGTGCTCGCTAGCTCGCCCCCGCCTAGAGTTTCCCCATCCCCAAAGACGGCTGAGTTTTTGTCAGCCATTGGGGCGGTGGGGTCAGCTGGGCGGGGCTGCGGCTGTCCCGGCTGCGGCGCCATCTAAGCATTTTTCCGCCCACGGTTTTTATTCGCAATACTACATTTCTGTCTGTTGTATGTGATTGCAACTCAGATTTTATTTAACGCTCTCAGCGCGATGTTACGTTCGTTGATTTGCGTAAACTTAACAAAAATTCAGTTTTAATGAAGAAAGCGATAAATTTTAACATGTAATTCTTTAAGTTTTCTATTTTGGAATTTTTAGAATCATTGAAAGAACTGATTAAGAACGTAACAAATAAAGTTGGTAAACAACATTAAAACAATAAATTGTCTTTTAATTTTGGGTGTCTCTAAACCGAAAGATGGATACCGGCTAAATTGAGTCGACAATTAAGTAAATAATAACAAATCTAGTGGGTACAATAAGCTATTGCCATAACATAATAAAACTTAATTATAAAAAATAGTTCAACAAATTTTTAAAGTGTCCCTTTAAAAATACTTTTGACATTAGTTGTACAAACAATTTTACAGTATGTAAAAACATCGCAAAGGGGCTATCGCATCAGTACACAATGGCTTAAAGTCAATGCTTTGGCAGTTCAAAAAAACATTTGTATATTAATTTTCGTAGTGTATGCAACTGTTTTAAATGTATAAAAAGAGGTAAATATTTAACATTTAGTTTTACCCGATAGCACCTGAACAATTATCGATAAGTATCCCGACTACATCATTATTTGTAAAGTGTTGAACAACTTGAAGTCGTATTGTGTTACCTTGTTTATGCGACAGTAAGGAACGAGCAGCGTTCTTTGTGAATTAATTTTTTATCGAAATCTAGTCAAATGGTAACTCGGAAGTACAAGGGAATCCGATTTTAATATTTCAGATACATATAATTTACTACAATATTTACTATATATTCAGAATAGTATCTTATTATTTCTATTTTAAATTATTATTTTTATTTTTTAATTTTATTTTAAATAAATGCCTCCGTATAAACGCATTAACGGCGACAGGACTTCACTTTCCAACACTGACGTAACGCGATGGCTTCGCGCCTGTTTCGTTCCCACGTTGTCCTTTATCGCGCATTCGGATTTATTGACTTAAGGTGTTGATAGAAAATGGTGCAAATTAACTGAACAGCGAGACACACCGTGCAGGTACATTCGAAAAACCAACAGAACGCTAGTCAGCCGGTGCCTTGCGCGTAACTTACGAAACAATTTGACATGAAACGTGAGGGCGGCATTTCACGATGTGCGGTAAACGCGATATACCGCAGATGCGCGTGGTATAAACCCGTCATCTGACGGAAGCTCTTTAATCGGTTCTGCCTGCTCCTGCTCGATGTATAAAAAGTATATGTAAACAGTGCGCCGCATACTAAAATCGCTAAATTAATATGTTTCCGCGCAATCCAATGTGCTGCAGTGCGTCTTGTGAAGGACTAGCGAAATTTCCTGCGTAAGGCCTCAAAAACGAACATTTACACAGGTGCGTACCGCATATACACATTTACATACATATGTATGTTTTCTTTTCGCCTTTTTTTTTTTCTCTTTTTTTAATTTCGCGCGTAAGGGTCGGGAGGGGGGCTGACTTTCACTGAAATAACGAGTTTCTTTCATCGCGAATCTTTGCATGCGAACATTTGCATTCATCATATCGCTTCGCACTTTTCAGCGGCATGAGTTGCCTTTGCGAGCCACAACAGGCTCCCGGGGGGAGGAACAGGCGGCGGAAGAGCGGTAGCGCTGCTGAGGACGATTTCGACAAGGTCAGCATCGAGGCCAATGCAGATGATAGTGAGTCCATATCGTCGGAACCGGATCCGGATCTGCAGACGGACAACAACAAACCGAAGGACTCCGAGCCCGTGGAGTTTAGTCATCTGGTCCAGACGCGGCGCAAAATACGTGATGCCATTGCGGCCCTGAGCGATAATGATGGCTTCGACAAGCGCATGGCTCGCCTGCTGGCGCAGTTCGAGGGGTAAGTCCCACTCTAGCTAAGACAGCTCTTCAAATCTAATACAATATAAACGCTTTTTCAGTGCCATTCGGGAGGAGTTTGAGCGGGCGCAGCATTCACCGTCCCAGTGCCGGCAACTGGCGCACATCATTGTTGGACTCACGGACATTGTACACAGCATGATGCAGGGTCGGACGCTTCAGCTGGACGAGAACTATTGGCAACGGATGTGCCAGATCGTTGGCTACTACATATCCTGCGAGTTGTGTGCCGCCCAGGCGTCGGTCGAGGCTGACAAGTACATTGTTAATAGGATCAATACCTGCCTCAAACTGTATGTGGAGCATGGAGCAGGAGGTCCTGGCGTCCATAAAGAGCACGTGCTGCGCACTCTCCTGGCAGCTCCCAAACTCTTTAATAGAGCCAGCATTCTATCCGTACTTTACAGGTATGCATATAAAACGTTCAACTATTTAGAATAATAAATTTATTTCTTCCTTTTAAAGCCGCCTCTTTCCCCACTGGTCAATGCCCAGTATTATGATCCAAGTCGAGTTGCCCGACAAGCTGTACATCGAATATATACTAATTTTCTACTACTGGTACCGCCTGGAGCCGGACGAGTCCCTGAAGGAGCGCATCGTGACGTTTGCCGATAAGTTCATGAGACCGTCGGAATCATTGACCACGAGGAGTATGTATGCCGCCTACCTGCCCAAGATAACCGTCCAGAGTACGGCCACTCGCGCCATATTGAACTATTTGCGGCAGAACAGCTGCACCAGCCTTCACATGGCTAGCAGGATGGATAACCGACCGCCTCCAGTCAACGAAGTGGTAAGTTGAAGGATTTGTTAGTTAGCAAAGCAGAGAACATGCATAAGACCTGGAATACCATCTTAAAAATAAGTCGATGTGCTCTTTTCTCAATTCCGAGTGCATCTTCCATTGACAAAGTATGTCTAGATTCGATTCCTCGACAATGTCTGGTTCTTTATTGCCTTAACTATGATGTTTTAGTAAAAGGTCTGATTCGGATAAGCGCGTTGGAGCAAAAGCCACTGTCAGCGCAGTTAGTCGCGCAACGAGACAGTGGCCGGCTTCAGTGCGCTGTCCCAAAAATGACTACAACCTTAGCTGAGTGCCATATGCAGAAACATTGCTTGATTCCCTGAATTTTCACCATGCTAATGAACTCTTTTTCGTAATAATTCGACCCACAGGTGCTCAGTTCGGATGATGAGGACAGTGGCCCGATGTGGAATGCCACCATGGAAGCAACACCGCCTGTGACGACGAACCATAATCCGCCTGCTTTCCTGCAAAACCTCTGCCGGAATGCCCGCCGTTTGGAGCCATGCAAGCGGGCTAATGCTCTCTTTAGCGGCATCGACAGTTCCGTTGAGATAGTTGATCTGCGCGATTCCGATGACGAGGTGGAAATGTTTTCCGTAAACTTCAATGTGCCCGCCAGCGTAGATGGCATCATGTCAAACTCCAATTCAAATTCGAACGATGCTGCGCAACAGTCGTCGACGGCGATCGTCGCTGAGGATGACGCCGTGAACGTAACTCGCATATATCCCAGCAACCTGCGCACCTACGAAAGGACAGTAGCCACCATACCGACCACCGCCACCTACACAGTGCCGCGCATTGTTAATAGCTACAGCTGCCGCAGGGATAGCCTTCATTTGGTGTCCACCACAGCGCCACATCTTGTCGATCAAAGCGTACAAACGTTGGCGGAGGAGCAGCCGGCGCAGGATCTCGACCCCTACCGAAGCATCTTCCCCCGAAGCAGGAGCAGCAGCGTTGCTGAAAGCGGCCAGCGAACCCCGCTGTATCACTGCCGTCAATCCTCTAGTCAAAACACCAGCAGCAACACCAGCGAGGCGTCGCTCCTAAAGAAACAGGTTACCTTCAGTGCCCAGCATTTGGGTGCCACCCCCCCAAACAATGCGCCTTCGCCAGCACGTGCTGGATCAAAGAAGTCGTCGATCAAGCGTCACAGGAGGACATCTAAGGCAGAACGCATTGAGATGATTCGGCGCAAGGCGCGAAACGGTAAGAAAATCTCCCTTGTTCTCTCTCAGAAACTTGCTAAAAGATCCATTTCTTTGCAGAGCACTTTCAGGCCAGCCAGAGAATGTTCGCTAAGCTGGAGGCCAAGAACCAACAAACAATTTGCGATAACCATCTTACGCCCACCACCAGCAACGCCTCCAGTGGGACACCCACCCGGATACAACCGGCCACATCTAGCCACAACAAGAAGGTTGGCTGGCCAACTCCGCCTGCTTCCACGAACAGTTCCAGTAGTCCGTGTCATGCTGCAAGCGTATCCACCACCAGCCGACATCAGAAGTCCAAGTGGCCAACGGAGGACCAAGTAAAGTTCTATAACGAGCTGTTGAGCCAGCAACGCGAGAAGATTCGACGACGTCGATTGATGATAAAGCAAGAGAAGTTAACGCGAATCGACAATCATGTGGTGAAGGAGGAGCGCAAGCGACATAAGAAGGCCAGAAAGCGAGAGCGGCAGTTACAGGGCGAAGAACAGGCGCTGGTGGTGCTACAGCCGGCGGCGCGGAGAACCAAAAAATCGGCGAAAACAAAGGGCAGGTATCCCATTGTAAGACTGAAACGTATAAATCTCAACAGCCACGAATCGGAGGGTGTTCCCAATGACCGGACGCAGCCACCACCACAGCCTCAGCAGAAAGACCAACTGAAGGAGCCCGAGGAGCATCATGATCTGCAAGAGCAACAGCAGATGGATGAGCTACAGCCGGTGGAGAATGACCAGGATCAGGATCCCCAGGCTGCAAATGAGGAGGCGCAACAGATGCACGAGGACAATCAGCAGGAGCTAGAGGTGCCACATCCGGCGGCCGAGGAGGAGCAACTTATGCAGCATTTGCTCGAGGAGCTGGCAAATCAGCTGCAGAAGCATCAAGAGGATCTTCACCAGTCGAATGGCGAGACCCAATCCCCATCCGATGGAGAAAAGTCACAACTGGAGAAGAAGGCAAAGCGCAGGCGGCGAAGGAAATCAAAGCGGGCTCTCTGGACGCACGTCAAAAGTAAACTAAAGAAAAGCTACCTGCAATCTTCATGTCCAGTGATAGAATTAGAAGCGCGTGATGTAACCAAAGCTGTGTTTATAGCTTCTATAGAGCCTGAGCCAGCGCCAGATGAAGATCCGGAACCGGAACCGCAACCAGAACCAGATCCGGTGCCGGTCTCCGTTCTTGTTCCCGTTGCCGAACAAAAAACAACCACAGATCCTGCCGCCTACGAGTATGATCAGGAGATGGTGCCCGAGGTGGGCAACGAACTGGAGATTGCAGCTCCAATGCTTGAGCCGGTGGACGGTGAGGACACCGGTGCCCTGCTCTCACCGACGCACAACCTCGAGCTAGTGACCAGCCGAGTTCCGGTTTATTTGCTCAACGGTGAGAGTCGCGACGTCAGCACTCCGCTCTCAAGCAGCCAGTTTAGTAGTGCCAGCGGTTCAGAGCCATAAAAGGTATGGATAGTTTAGATTAGGAAGCCCCCACCAAGCCCCAGTGCTTTGTAATTCCAATCGCAGTCCCCCTGCTCCCACCAAAGACCTGATAGTAACACGATGAGTAACGCCACAAGCTCTTCGCTGACCATTCAAATGTATGAGAGTTATGCATCTTGTTATTTTGAGGTATTTGATTGCACCCTGTCCTTGCCCTTTTCCTTGGCCTGAAATAGTATTTGTGTTCTCTCTGGAATAGCATCTGTAGATGCAGTTCTTATACCTAGACTCTATTGTAGTTAATTACAAATTGTTGACCATTTATATTATATTTATATTTAGTATTTCTTTTTCGTTTGCAATACACACGATTCGGATTCGAATTCACACGCGTACCAAATTCTTTGGCATTAAGAAATGTCAATTTAACAAAAACAACAAATTGATTGTAAAATTCTTAAGTATAATTCGTAATAATAATTGTAATATTATTTTGATGTATTTAATTTAATTTATCCCTGTCCTTGCCCTTGGCCTGAAGTAGTATTTGTGTTTATTTCAATGGCAACGCCAGATTAAGTTCTTATACCTTGACTCTTCTATTGTATATAATTACAAATTGTTAACCATTTATATTATATTTAGTATGTATTTCTTTTCCGTTTGCAATACACACGATTCGGATTCGAATCCACACGCGTACCAAATTCTCTGGCATTAACCAATGTCAATTTAACAAAAACACAAAACATTGATTGTAATATTCTTAATTATAATTCTTAGTAATAATTGTAATATTATTTTGATGTATTTTGATTGCTCCCTGTCCTTGCCCTTGGCCTGAAGTAGTATTTGTGTTCTTTCTGGAATGGCATCGCCACATTTAGTCCTTATACTTTGACTCTATTGTAGATAATTACAAATTGTTGACCATATATATTTTATTTATTATTTCTTTTTCGTTTGCAAATTTAGCAAAAACTACAAATTGATTGTAATATTATTTTGAGATATTTGATTTTCACCCTGTCCTTGCCCTTGGCCTGAAGTAGTATTTGTGTTTTCTTTGCTATGGCACCGCCAGATTCAGTTCTTATACCTTGACTCTATTGTAGATAATTACAGATTGTTGACCATTTATATTATATTTATATTTAGTATTTCTATTTCGTTTGTAATACGCACGATTTGGATTCGAGTCCACACGCGTACCAAAATCTCTGGCATTAAGCAATGTCAATGTAACAAAAACAACAAATTGATTGTAATATTCTTTAGTGTAAGTAAAATATATAATCTAAGAAAAAACTGTTTCAAAACTAGTTTTATTTTCTTTGTGGAAAACACGTAAGGTGATAAAAGGTAACGAGTACTTGGAGCTATTTCAAACATTTCTAAATATTCCGAAAATGGTAATCGAAGTTGTTGGTCATAAAAAATCAAAGTGAAATCAATCACTCATCGTCTCTGTATATGGAAACATCAGAATATCCTGATAAATACATTTTATATATTTTCTATGAGCTCACTGATTCCCAAATCAGTCCAAGAAAAGTCTATGGAGAGCAAGAACAGACAAGTCATAGGTAGGGGGTCCATGAAAAAGCTATAAGTACTCAATAGATCCCACACCCGCAGGTCGCAGCATTGTCCTTGAAAGGCAGGAGCGCTTCTCTTTCGAGACAAACGAACGGATTTACCTTAACAGGATCTACCACAATCCCTTGTTTGATGTAGCCCGCACTTCCTCCTCGTCGGACGACATTGAGAAGATCCATCGCACTCGGGAGCGGGTGGATAGCCTGAATAATCAGATTAACTATGAGATAGAGCGCTTAAAGGAATTTAACAACAGTTTGAACAAGAAGAAGGATGAAAGGCTAATGACCTGGGACGAAAGATTAAGAGCCAATCCGCCATTGACTAATGTCCTTAACAAACATCGTGGTCATCATGGACGTTCAGGTAATGTATGTTAGACACATTGTCAACTGTTACAATAAGGTGGTCTTCGTCAAAAGATGATGTATCGAAGCCCAGGTGCAAAGAAGTCAAGCAGAGAGATGTCTCGCCAAGAAAACCACCGCCTAAGGGAATTTCTATTAATGGACTTCCGACTAAAGAACTTCCCAATGAACTCACGCCAAATGGGTATCAACCAAAGGGACCTTCGCCCAAAGAACTTCCGAAAGAACTTACTTACTTAATTTTGCCGAAAAAAGAACTCAAACCAAAGGGACTTCCAGTTAAAGAACTCAATCCAAGAAAACCGGCACCAAGGGCTCTCCCGGCAAAAGAAACCCCGCCGAAGGGACTTCCACTTAAAGAAGTCAATCCACGAAAACCAAGGTCAGGGGTACTTCCTCCGAAAGAACTCCCGCCAAAGGGACTTCCCCCAAAGAATATTCCTCTAAAAGGAGTTCCGGCAAAGACTATACCACCAAAAGGACCTCCTCCAAAGACTATTCCTTCAAAAGGAATTCCGCCAAAGACTATACCACCAAAAGGACTTCCCCCAAAGACTATTCCTCCAAAAGGAGTTCCGTCAAAAACTATTTCTTCAAAAGGAGTTCCGCCAAAGATTTCACCACCAAAAGGATTTCCCCCAAAGACTATACCACCAAAAGGACTTCCCCCAAAGACTATTCCTCCAAGAGGTGTACCGCCAAAGACTATTCCTTCAAAGGAAGTTCTGTTAAAGGGTATGCCTTCAAAAGGTATTCCGCCAAAGAGTATTCCTCCAAAAGGAGTTCTTCCAAAAGGTGTTCCGCCAAAGACTATTCCCTCAAAGGAAATTCTGCCAAAGCGTATTCCTCTAAAAGGAGTTCCGCCAAAGACTATTCCTCCAAAAGATCTCCCGGCAAAAAGACTTCCGCTAAGAGAACTTCCGCTTAAAAGAACTCCACCTATGACAAGAACAGCACCACCAAAAATGTCCACTCAAAAAGCGCTTAAGCCCGAAAAACCACCACCCAAAGACGTTACACCAAAAAATCCCCTACCAAAGGAGGAGCCCATGCAAAGGAGCTTAGGAGATGTCACTCCAGAAGAACTCGCTGCCAGGATCAGTGGTGGCTGCTGTCACTGTTATTGCCACTGCGATCAATGCTATAGCCCCGCATTCGAAGGTAGCTGCTATATAGCAACAGATTGCAACTGTAATCTGGGATTGGGATTCAACCGGGGCATTGAGTACGGTGTTCCCTACTGTACCGCTCGACGACGGGTCACTGATTTGAATACGCAGGAAATGTGCAGTAACAGATGCGTTGGAGTATCGCCGGATCGTAAGTCCAGCAAGCAGTCCAGTTCTATCCGTGAGAGCACAAGGGATAAAAAGAAAAGTCCAACTAGAAGTGGAAGAACCTCCCCCGTTAACAAAATGAGAAATCAGGAGAAGTGGCCGAAGGTGGAAAGTCAGGAAAAGGTACAAAAGGTGTCAGAGCTTATGAAGCGTCCTGAAAGGACAATGAAGGAGAAGCCGCCATTGAAAAAGGTTTACCAGCCTCCAGTTAATATTAAACAAGATAAACCTAAAGCCCCAAAAAAAGATGTCACTAAACTTGAGGTTTCTCCGATAGCTTCTCCTCCCAAGGATCAGAAGATTTATGTAGATGAACGTATGTACGAGGACTACCTTAGCTTGTATTACAAAGAAAATTCTAAGACAGACCTCCTCGAAAGTCCAAAACCGACGCCCACATACACGAGATTGCAAGAAGAATCTTCTGCAAAGCCACTTCGAAATGCAACGGACAGAACTGGAGGTCATCGCAACCCAATAGAAGGGCAGAGAGCCTCAATTAATAGGAACAGCCAGGAAGTTAAACCTACCATATCGGAGAGAAAGGAACACCAACCCTCAAAATGTTTTACAGAAATGTATCCAGGCCCATTCAGGTACGAAGAATGCTTCGAAGAGCAGCAGGACTACAGATCTCCGGATAACAACAGAACCGAAGCAGTAAATTCACAGCACCCAAAATCTAGCAGATCTCAGGATAAAGATCGTCAAGGGGTGAGACCAGACAAGGTCATGGTGCGTGAGGTTCCGAAGAATGTTTTTGGAGACCGATCCTCTTTGACTGGGGATTGGGAAACGGGTAGCACCAGTTATGTCTCACTGCCTCATCAGCGCCAAAGCGGAACTCCTACAACGAGGCAGGAGAGTACCAACACAGAGACTCAACGCAGTAAAGAGAGATCCCCGCTGATGTATCCTTTACACAGCTTTGAGAAGTCCACCCAAGTATACAATGATCGGCAAAGTAACCTAAGTAGTGCACCATCATCATCTAGAAAAACTTACAGTCCAACTACAGATTCACGTGGGCAAAGTACCTCAAGTCCTATGTCGTTCAGAGAAGGATCATCTCGTAAGGACCAAAGCCCATCTGCAGATTCACGTCGGCAAAGTACCTCAAGTCCTATTTCGTTCAGAGAAGGAACATATCGTAAGGCCCAAAGCCCATCTACAGATTCACATCGGCAAAGTCCCATTTCGTTCAGAGAAGAATCATCTCAAATGCAGCAAAATCCAACTACAATTTCGTTTGGAGCAAACTCATATCGTGTAGCGCCAAGCCATACAACAGATTCTACTGGCGACACCACAGTTATGAATATCCATTACCAACCCGAGGACTCTCAATTTTCTTCTAAAAATAGTTCGGATGAAGGCGCTGAATACGACCCGAGGCTCGACATGCACCTGCTTGATATGGATGCATATAAGACTCAGATAAAGCATCCCATTGGAAACACAGACTTCGAGGATGCTTTCAGTACATTAAGCGGAAAGACAGTCCGATCAAGCAAAGAGTTTACAGATTTTCAAGAACCCGAAATGAGTGAGGCAGAGGAGCCAGAAGAAGTTTTTCATACAACACGAAACGATTCTCCTCGTAGACACTACCAGTCAAAGGCTCGAAATATGGACCAAGAGAAAGACAATGAATACAAATATAAGTATTATTCAAGTCCCAGGGATGACATTCAGTCGAGATGTGAATGCAATGGCTATGAAACGGCCCGGTCCATTGATTCTAGTAAGCGAGGCGACAAGAGCCTGCCACTTGTGGAGACTCTCTGCGAAAAGCGTACACGCACAGTGACCTTCAAGGACGAGCAGGGCGACCTGAAAAGGCAGAGACAGGAAGAGGAGGAATGCCGCAGCCATATTAATTGGGAGCCGGCACTAAACTATCGCCGGCACGATTCCACTTTTCCAAATGACAATTACACATCCCGTAAGTCTCAGTTAGTAAATATTTTCAAAGACAGTTCGGCTGAGCACACTTGCCTTGAGTCCAGCTGCGACGAGGAGGATGCCTACGATAGCTGCTTCGAGTCACCATGCCGGATGGACGAGCAGATGCCTTCCTTCAAGGCCTGTCCCTGCATGTACCAGACCTATCGCCAGCTGGCAGCCTTGTGCCAGACCAAGAGTCCTTACTATAGGTAGGAAGCTCAGAGAACTTCGGTGTTGCAACAAATGTTTATTGAGTTTTTTTTACAAATTTTTTATATTCGATTTGTACAATATTTCGATAGTCTGTCCAGCCAAACGTTAAATTTCATTAAAAACATAAAACATAAGAAAATACAACATGCCTAGAGGGTCTTTGATGGGATCCTGGGACTTACAGCCCGCGTCCTGGCCCGCGTGTAGCGATCCTCGGTGAGATTTTGACGCAAATCGCGGGCCTGTTCCTCATACTGATTGGCCAGATCCTTCTGGTGTCTACAGCGTTCGCGTTCCTCCTGCAACTCTTCCTGTTGCCGGGTAAGAATATAAATAAATAAATTAAATAAATATAAAGCCGCGAAAAGAGGCCAACACTCACCAAGGTCTGCTGGTAAAGACGCTGCAGACGATCCATTTCGTTTTTGGCTCTAATACCGGCATCATCCTGACGCTGCTGGTCATTGTGCAGGCGCTCCATTATCTGGTCGGTGGTTTCGGTGGTGACCTTTTTGACAGCCTTCGACTGCTGCAGATCTTCGCGCAGCTTTTCACACTGCCTTTCCAGCTGCCAAGAGGAAAAATAAGTTGGTTTTTCAAATGTAGCCACAAATAAACGACAAAAGCTACTCACTTACAAGCAAGTTAGTTTGAAAATTGTGTTAGAAAGCGAAGAAAACTACTTTGGAGATGAGTTACAAATACTGATACTGGTCGGGACCGGACCGGAAGCTCACCTTTTTACGCGCTGCGTTCATTTCGTGGAGCTCCTCATTGAGCTTGTCCTTCTCCACATCGAGTTTGTCGCACAGCTCCTGGAGCGCCTTGAGATTAACCTTTTGAATGCGCAGATCATCGCGAGCGTTCTCCAGTTCTCGCTGCAAGCAACGCGTCGATTGTCGTTCGGCGGCCAGCTGCGCCTCGATCTCGTCCAGAGCACACTGGCGGCACTGCAGTTGATCCTTCAGGCGGCGCAACTCGCACTCCAGGTCGCAGATCTGTCGCCGTGACTCGGCTGCCTCGCACTCCAGGCTCTGATTGTTACCCTCGAGCGCCACTTGGTCCTGGCTGAGGCAGTGGTAGTGATCCAGCAGCTCGTCGCGCTCCTTTTCCTTTAATTGAAAACGCACCTGTATAGTGGATCGGACTCATACACTTAGCCTAGCCTTAAGGATAAGACTTATGTACCTTCTGGGTGAGCAGATCCTCGGCCTTCTTTACCTCCTGGACGTACTTGTGCAGCTGCTGCTTCATGTTGGCCACCTGCTGCTCCGAATCCGTCAGCTTCTTGTGCAGCGTCCTGGCCTCCACCTGGACGTCGCTGAGCTTGTCCATCAGCCGGCTGTGGCAACAACATTGCGAGATTATTATAAAAACTCCGCTAATGATCGAAGTGGCAGGCGAAGTAGGAGGAGTTGCCACAGCGCGGAAGCAGTTCTCACTCCTCCTTGCCGCGCTAATGACTTTTTTCACTCACCCATTCTCCGCGATTGCCTCATCGCGGCTGGCTTTGAGTGCCACAATCTGCTGGCGCAGCGTTTTACTTTCCGTCGAGGTCTCCGTCAGTTCTGAGTCGCGCTGCCGGTTCCTGCTGGTCAGCTTGCTGCGGGAACGGAAGAGCAGAGGGCATAAATAGTGGATATATGGTGAGGAAATCAATTGGAATCAATGCCAGTGTGTGGGCCACAAAACCTGACCCTCTTCCGAGTTGGCCATAAAAAGCGAGGGGGTCAGTCATAGCCCCCGAGAGAAGCATACACTGGGGGAAAAGTATTTTATTCCATGAAGAAAGAGCTCTTTAAATTAAATTTAAACTTAAATTAAATTATCCTTGACCGATCATTAAGGTACGAATTTTGTATACCCTTGCAGGGTGTTATAATTTTAGTCAGAAGCTTGCAAAGCACTGAAGGAGACATTTCCGACCCTATAAATCATGTATATTCTTGATCAGCATCAACAGCCGAGTCGATCTAGCCGTGTCTGAGGTAAAAAAAAAATTTTGAAATTTGTTCAAATTTTTAAGGGGTTAGATTGGTAAAATTGCAACAAAAAATGAAAAAAAATTATTTTTAAAATAAATTTATATTCAGTATGCAGTTTTATTGGCCTTATAAAAACTAACTCAGGACAGTTTTCCGAATTCAAATTAATGTATTTTTAGCCTAGTTATTGAATTTTTAAGATTTCATTTTCCAAAAAATTATCTTATAAAACGATGGATAAATATATTAATTGTAATACTGCTTTCGGGACTTTATAATATCAGTCAGAAGCACAGAACTCAGTGAAGTACTCATTTCCGACCCTATAAACCATATATATTCTTGATCAGCATCAACAGCAGATTCAATCTAGCCATGTTTGAATAGAAACAAATATTTACAAAATTTTTCAAAATTTTATAAGGGGTTATATCGTTAAAATTTTCCGAAATTCGCAAAAAATTTTAAGTTTTCAAAGACTTAAATACAGTACACAGAATTTTAAAATTAATAAAAACTAACATAGAACAACTTTCCCAATTGAAATTAATTCATTTTTGACCAAGTTATAGATTTTTTAAGCTTTGATGGTTATAAAAAATTATCAAATAAAAATATCGATAAATTTGGCTTTGAAGAATGCAAAGATTTCAATTCTTTTTGAACTCGTATAAAAAGTCAAGGTTTTTCTATATTAATATATATTTCAAATTAAAATTAAACAAAGAAAATATGGAGAAATTTCGCAAAAGCTTTTAATAACATTAAAGATACATTTAACTATTATACAAATTTAAAAATTAGATTTGAGAAGCGCACAAGACCGACTTTAATATTTTGTAATCAAGCCATTTTGATCTCAAGTCTTCCTTTTAGTCAACAATTTGAATCTCTGGAGGGTAAGTAAACATGAACTAGAAACCATGTCTTCTTACTATGGTAATAAATGTAATAAATTATTTTAACTAACAATATATGTAACTGCAAACCATTTAACTTGACACAGTGATCATGAATTATGCGCCAAGATTAAATCAATTATGAGCCAAGATTTTGTCTGTCAGTGCACAATGAGGGTCTAGAGGGTCTATAGTATCTAGCATTAAATACAGATGCCAGGCACGTAGCCACACACATCCGCACTTGGCCCGAAGCTCAAGAACAGACGGCAGTCAACGGAGGCAGTCAAAGTCGCCGTCCGACGTAGCCATCGTATCGTTGTCCGTCAGTCAGTCATTAAGGCTAAACAAAGTTCAAATACCCGTCGTCACCGCTTGTGAGGCAGACGCAGAACTCGGATCGGATCGGATGGATGGATGGATGGTTAAGAGAGGCTAAGAGGCTAAGCGGCTAAGAGGCAGACAGAGACACAATCACTGACATTTCGTTTGTTACCTTTTTGGCCAAAGTGGTTAACACATTTGTACGATGCCCGGCTTGACTTGGCTTCACCTTTTGTTGCCTGCCTGCCTCTGCCTGCCTGTGTGAGTGTGGAAGAGCGGAGTCTAAGAGCGGCCAGAGACCAGAGACCGCCGTGGAGTTGGCTCAGACGCTTGTTACCTGTTCAGGCGAACGGACGGAGGCCGCGATCGGTCTCATTTATTTCAGTCAGTCGTCGCGACGGTTCTGCCCTAGGAAATCGTCTCAATTTAACGCGAACTGAAGTTTAGTTTCGGTTTCTGTTTCTTTTTTATGTTTATTGTGTGTGATTGCCGCCGAAGTCAAATCAAAACAAATTGAGCCCTCCTCCTGCTCAGCCTCGCTAACCAGTTTTATTTGTGGTTATTACCAAGAAGTTGCAAAAGGTGCGAAATAAATGACGGTTCGGCGGAATGGGATAATCCCAAGAAAAAATACCCCAGAATAAACACAAAGAATTAAATGAGTAGAGAGTGATGCCTTGCCTTAAATCTGATGTGTGTTCACTGTGGTTGAGTCGTCAATTAATTGGATTAATTAGTGAAATAAGTGGATTAGTGGGCCTGCTTCTTTGATTGATAGCAGGCTTTCCCAACATTTAAATAACTGTTAGAGCAAATTATAGACAATTCATTAAGTGTATAAGTTTAAAAGTGAAAATTAAATAAGAGGCCGAAAGACTTCAAGTTTAAACAAATTAAAAAGAACTGCAAAGTAAGAATCAAGTCAGGAATATAGACTGTAAATAATATCGCAAAAGCGGTGATTATTACTAAAATAAGTGTAATAAATATACCTACAAATAAACCAAGGCTTTTGGATTTTAAAAACAAGATTCAAATCAATTTTACAAATATATTTTATATAAATTTATATATAAATAAATAATAAATAATAATAATAAATATGGAAACTAAACCAATTTATAAACTGGAAAATACAAATAACGAACGCTTTTTGTGGCTTGCAACAGCTGTCTGTCCATGTCTAGGGATTAATTGATTTCAAATGTAAATAAAACAAACAGCAGTGACTAAAATCCAGTTTTATTTATGAACCCAGAGCTTACGAAAGGTGCCAAATGCAAATAAAACTATCATAAAACAAAGGAATAACAAAAAAAATATAACAAATGTATCTTTACATCTATATATTACATTTATATATTTATCAAGAGAGCAAGATATAGTAAACTCATTAATTAAATAAAATCTTAAAGGGTGAGATGGATAATTTATTATTTGATGCTATTGATGATTTTTTAATAAAACGATTTCAAACAATATTTAAATTTATCATTGTTTGTAAAGTTGTTTAAAAAATAACCAAATATGTAATATTAAAACCCATTAAGCAAGGAAATAAAAATAACAGATTATATTTTAAATAAGTCACTTGTTTTAATTCAATTTCAATTAAAGAATAAATTAATTTACGTTAAACAAAAAACAACAATGCAAAAGAGTTCACATAAAAGTTATAAATTCATTTAAAAACAAAATTAAATAATAAGCCTATATTTAGAAACTAAAAATTGGATTTTAAAAGGTGAAAAAATAATAAACCAATTGATTTTGATAAAAAAAATCGGAATAAAATAAAGTAAACGTCTTAAAAAGAAACAAATTATGTATAAAATTAAGTTATAAAATAATACAATTTATAACAAAACATCCCTAGAGACTTCTAACAAAAACATCCTAAGACATTTTAAGGTTGAACTACAAAACTCCTTTAGAAGAAATGCCTAAATTAGAACGCTTTCTACCATAAAAAAAATAAACATGTAAATACTTTATAACAAAAGCAATTTAGAGTCTTAACAAAGCTTTCCGAGAGGTGTGAATAAATGAACCGAAGAATCCCAGTAAAGTCAGAATTAAAAACCAAAAACCAGTTGCCACAAATCACGCAACCCCCCGTAACGGCAGCTCCAAGCTGCTGCTCCAAGAGCTGGAGCTCTCTGGGTGGGGGGAGCGGTCCCCGGGGTGTGTGTGTGGCACCTTTCGTGTCCGGCGGCGGAATCGCTTCGCTGGCTGGCTGTCTGCCTGGCAGGTTGGTGCCGTTGCTGCCACACGAGCGTTTCGTCATCTGCGGTTTCTGCCGCTTACATAAGAAGCCTCTCGATTATGACCACCAGCTGGAGCGGTGGTTTTTGTAGCTGCCGCTGCTGCAGCTGGAGCAGAAGATTTCTGGCCAGCGACTGAGGCGAAAAGAAGTCAAGATAAATGGGTATTTGGGTCATGGTTAACCGCGCGCGAACCGTTTACTGGTTTTCAGATTGTTTATAGTTTTTGTTTTTTTTTTTTTGTTTCGGTTTTGCTCTTCGGGTTTTCGGCCGTTTTTGCGGTGACCACAACATGATAATCAGTTGCCCCCCAAAAGGGTTGGCTAATTCGAATTGGACCCGCTTTAGGCCCAAGCCCAAAAGCTGCAGCAACGGCGAATTGATTTTTAAACGACAATGGAAAAGTCATCCATCATCCGGTTTAATGAGAGAGCTGGGAGCTGGGAGCTCAGATCGCAGAGCTTCCTTTTCCCTCTCCCGCCAAAAATATATATTAAATATTTCTCGGAGAATGATTAAATGTTTAAATTATAGTGGGAACTTCCCTAATACGAACTTAATTCCCACTAATGACACTTAATTTTAGACAATTTCAATCTTTAATTTGTAGTTAGCAAAAGGGAAGTGAAACAAATGACCTTCGGATACAAAAACTGCATTTATAAGAAGCTAATTTTCATTATAAACCATGACGGTTTAATAATATATTAATATTAGTTATTAATTACATATTTAACCAACTGATTTTGGCTAATTTTTACAGGTTTCATTGCGGATTAAGCCATAATTAATTGAGTTACTTTACCAACCATGAGACGTCGGAAAGCGCTCATCTGCTGGGCTGCTCTGCAGGCGGGCAGCTCCATCCTTACCTGCCTGCTCCTCCTACTAACCACTGGCCAGCATCCGCATCAGGTGGCTGGTGGGATTGTGCCGCCTCCTTGGAGTGATCCCGCCAAGAATCCCTGTGCCACAATGGCCGGTGGCTGGCAGCTTCTGTACTGGACTCCCCTAAAGAAGTGCTTTAAGATCTTTACCCTGGGTTATCCCTGTCCGGAGACCATGGAGCTAAGTCCCACGGCAGTGAGTGCGAAGAGAAAGGATTTACCAGCAGCCGAGTGCCGGTGTCCACCGGGAACGGCTCTAAGTCCGCTAAAGCAGAATATTTGCTACAAGCTGTATGAGCGGGGACCCTGCCAGGCGGAGGAGTACTTCCAGCCCATGCCGGAGCAGGTTAAGAGGTGGGTAATACTCCATTTCAATATGAGTTTTTATATCCTTAAATTCATATATATATATTCCAGATCCGGCAACCGTTGGGGCACTTGCAAGCG